>BRDA01009506.1:45383-57132 GCA_036984385.1 Crenuchus spilurus | reverse complement strand
GACAGCTTGAATTTCTTTGGAACTTGATTGGGGCTGCTTATCCACCATCCGGACTATCCTGCGTTGCAACCTTTTATCAATTTTTCTCCTCCGTTTATGTCCAGGGCAATTAGCTACAGTGCCATGGGTTGTAAACTTCTTGATTATGTTGCGCACCGTGGACAAAGGAACATCAAGATCTCTGGAGATGGACTTGTAACCTTGAGATTGTTGATATTTTTCCACAATTTTAGAGCACTTCATGCTTCTCTCTGCCAACAAGCTTTATGGAGATGAAGATTTCATTTTCCAGCAGGACTTGGCAGCACCTGCAAACACTGCCAAAAGTACCAACACCTGTTTTAATAACCATAGAATCACTGTGCTTGACTGACCAGCAAACTCACCTGACCTAATGCTCACAAATAATCTATGAGCTTTTGTCAAGAGGAAGATGAGAGACACCAGACCCAACCATGCAGATGTGCTGAAGGCTGCTATCAAAGCAAACCTGCACTTCCACACCACCTCAACAGTGCCACAGATTGATCACCTCCATGCCTCACCACATGGATGAAGTAGTTCATGCAAAAGGAGCTCCAACCAAGTACTGAGTGCATATACTGTATATACGTTTCAGAAGACCAACATTTATGTATTAAAAATATTTTCAATTGGTCTTATATAACATTCTAATATTTTAAGATACTGACTTTTGGGTTTTTATTGGCTGTAGACCATAATCATCAACATTAAAAGAAATAAACACTTGAAATAGACACTGTGTAATGAATGTATATACTATATGAGTTTTGAATTAAATTACTGAAATAAATTAACTTTTTGATGATATTTAAATTTTTTGAGATGCACCTGTATTAGGACCATTCATTGCAATTTGGCTAATATACTGTTTATGGTTTCAATTAGAGTGTATGTACCCATCAGTCACAAACGGCCACTAAAAATATGATAATGTGGTAAGGAAAGGGCAATATGTTATTACTTTGAAACTTTGAGCATCACACTATCTGTTATCCATGTTTCAAGAGGCAAAACAATTATGTTCACTGACTGATTGTAATACACCCACTCTGAAAGTTGTTCGCTTTTTCCCTTGAATCAAATGAAACAGAAAACTTTTGGCAAACACACTCTGTGCTGTGGGTAAAACCTGATGCAATTAGATTAGAAATCGGAAATTAATCTTAGTTTTGCAGTGTCTGATGTGCCTTAACTTGGTTTAATCTTTAAAATTCCATGAGAAATCATTCTATGAGAAACACAGAGAAGCTAAAATGAATCCTGGTATGCTCAGCTAAAGATAATCTTTCACAGTAAACAGTGAAGAAACTGTGATTCATTTTCTCATTATTAGCACATATTCTACAAATGCCGATCAGGTCAGCAAACAGATATAACAAACACTCCAAAATATTCCCAAAGCCAAACATTTACATGAGCCCAATGTTGCTACTCATTTTTTTCTGGATGGATAGAGTAAGCTGAGTATACAATCCATCTCTGTTGCATGTCTAATCTGCTTTACTCCACTGATCACAGGCATGGATTTTCATAAAGCTTTGCTTGGATTGTTCGACACACGCTATAGAAGCAAGGACACTGTAGAGCAATGACAAGCTAGAAGCTGCGTCTAATTCAACAGCCAGGCCAATAGTCACAAACACGTTTACCCCAATAGGTGTATGGTGAGCTAAATTTTGGCATTCAAATGCTCACATCAAACATGAATGTTATCAAGTGCGACTTGCAGGATGTTTCAGTGATCGAACATTTCTCCCACTCATGCCTTTGAAACATCTGAATGACAATGTTGCGGAAATTGCTGTCCGTACTTTTCCAAGAGCAATTTCCCCACAAAAAACACAGAATGTTTCTGAGGAGAGTCCGAGGAAGTCTCCAGATCCCATGAATAGCAATAAATCGCGCTGCTCAGCCTGAATGCACTGCCGTCATTATACTTTTTTGTTACACAGATTTATAGAAGCATGCAAAGACCAGCACAAACAACAACAGCCTCCGAAAATGTACAAATGCAAAATAAATATTCACCACTCCAAATACTTCCTATTCAAAAACATTAATTTATATGTAAATACACATGTGTAAATCGCATCACAGCTCTTTTATGATAATATTTCTCTGCAGACACTACCTACTAATGATGACTACACTGCTAGAGGACAAATATGCCACCAAATCAAGCATATTTCTCATCTCTTACAGCTAACGGCAAGAAAGAAAAAGAAAGGATTCAGATTAAAACTTACTCCAGCTGTCTAGTCTTTTGACAGTTATAGTAGGGCTTCCAGAAAGATTTATATTTTAGATCAAATCAAACATAGGCATACAGCAGTACTACAAGTGAATGTGTGTTTGTATGTGTGTGTGTATGCAGGGGTGGGGAGGTTGTATGTGTAAGTGTCTGACAATATTATGAGCCCTAACCTCCAGTCAGGGAGCAACACTCATGGGGTGGCCTCTCGATCACACTGCTAACTACCTGTCCAAACTGATTAGTGTCCTAATTGAGCTGTCTAGACTACTTGTGCCATTGTTGGGTATTAATGCAGAGAACAAGAAAGACAGAGCCAGGGCAGGGCTACAGGAATCAGCCACAGAAGTGCTCAGGTGCTCAAAAACTACAGTTTGTGTACAGGTGAGACATCCTTAACTTACCATGGCACAGACTGGAAATATCAGCAGTCTTGAATACATCTGGCTACATGGCATTTCTCTGTCTCTCTCTCTGTCTCTCTCTCTGTCTCTCTCTCTGTCTCTCGAGCTGCTGTACTGAAGGTGTACTGAGAATGGACATCTCATATTTTGAGTGCCTCCCAATGGCATAACAGTGGTGCTCTAATAGCCACTGATGCCAGTGGGGAACAATGACTCTGGCAATTGGTACACAGCAATAGATGAAGAAAGAGTGAACCAGTTAACCTCTGTAATGAACACAGGAGCAACAAGGACAGTATCAGTGACCATCACTGCATGAACATTTTTATATATAGACCTGCAAATTCCTGCTATTAGGTAGGTGGTGATAATATTGTGATTTGACTGTGTAGTACTTTGTGCAAAACTTCTGTGTACACAGAAACATGTTACCTGAATGGCAATTTTCTAGCAGCAAAACTGTTGTGTTGTACAAAAATGTAAACAAAACACAGAAATCTATGATGGTACATCTAATTAAATAGTTCATATATACTGTAATCTATACTGATAATCAAAATATTTTACAAATGGTTCACTACAGCCCTTCTAAACGTTTTCTCTACAGTCTTTTCTTATCTATTCCTACCCAAAAGACAACATCTGCATGAACTATTTCACTGTCAATCAACATATTTGTCAGTCACAACATCCTTTAAAATGATGCAAAATTTTACAAGTACGGTCTGTGGATGGAGGTTTAGTCTTAGAAGTAGGCGTGACTTACTATCAATGGAAAATCTAATCCTGAGAGAATGTACAGAACTGCGATATTTTGGTTTACCTATAGAGACGGATGAGAGCAGAATTGCAATGGTGCAAACCAAATATATTGAGAAGTTCTCCAATGACATCCAAAACCTGTCCATGTTTAAAACCAAGTCCTGAAATTTGATGTTTAATGTGAGATCTTCCCTGATCTTTGCCAGTTGCTCTTGTGCCAACAGTGGTATGGTCTGACCCAGTCAAGCTGTGCAAAAACAGTTACTAAATCTCTCGTCGGAACATTTTCAGATGCTGAGAGATAGGGTCAAAGAGTGTGCTTCCGTGAGAATGTTCAATGCACAAGGGCCTCTACTATCCTCACTGCTGAGCTACCACAGGATGATGAAGTTGATGGCTCAGATTCAGAGTTATCAAATTCTGGAGGCATTTCAAAAACTGTTTCTTGCTGTGTGCTTCACGCAACAGTCTCTTTAAATGTATCACATAGTAAAGGAAAAAATACTGCAGCAGGCTATTTATATAACCAGAATTATGTGACTTTTTATGGAGAAAGAGGCATGCGAAATAAATTTTAATGATGTATAAGGCAGGCAAAAAACAGCATTTTCATGGTAAATTTAATAAGTATGTTTCTTTTTATGTTAATTCATTTAAGTCAGCCACACTGGAATAATCACAGTGTTTGAAGACATCCCTGAAGAAGCCAGATGGCATTCCTGTTGAGAAAGGCCAGTTTTCCATAGTCAATATACAATCTTATGTCAATCTTAAGCTGCGTTCACACTAATGGGCAAGAGACTTTATCACAACCACTCATCTAAGGTGGCACCCACACATCAGGAACTAAACAAAGACCCTCTTAGTAAGTTTCAAGGTCTGAGCTATGTGGGCCAGATTTCAAAAAATGTCAAATTTGGCCATTGAGGCATTGTGGAATTGTACTGAATAGGCTAAAAAATTCATGGGTGAGATATACGTGATTATGTGAATGTATCTTTAGATCAGAGTGTGAAGTAGATGTTTTAGGCATGTCTTTTTTAGATAGATGAGAAGGGGACAAGAATACTGAGACAGAGAAGCAAGAGAGGAAATATGAAATCTTTATACAGTTTCAATTTAGTGAAGAGATCAATACGTACATGAAATATAACCTTAAAAATTGATGATCTGACTTAGCTAATGTTATAATTACATGTAAAGTCAGAAGCTGATGCTGTAAATGAACATAAGCAAGCCTTGGTTGGATGTATTACAGCTAGTACAAAAGCCAAAAAGACACAATATCTCAGCACATCTGAGAATAGATTTTGGAAAGTCTAAGTTTAGAGCAGATTTAATCAAAATTTAGATTTATGACACTCTTACTGTTTTGACACAGTTGTTGCTGAGTTGGTGCTGAACAAAAGCCTGTGTAACATTTTGGAAAAAATCATTTTAGATGGGTGTAATTTGTAAATAAATACAATTAAAAATTAAAAATAAAAAAGTCAAGGCATGTCAGAATTCATAAGAATGTCTGAAATACCCTCATAACTCCAGAGGGTTAATGTGATTTTTAACTAAAACTACAAAATCTTTTTCATTCCTAACTATAAGACATATTGGCTATGTTACTGGCTCTCAGCTTTTTTGCTCCTTAAAACTGATTGGTATCAGGGACATTTCCAGATTTGTTGGTTCCTAATTCAGAGTTTGATGTGAAATCATAAATTGAAGAAAAACTAAGATTTCTTTACAATGACAATGACACATGGGGTCACAATGTCTATAAATGATTGCTAATATATAGCCATATCTTTGCTTAACACAATGTCTCAAGCATCAGGCTATGAATCTCTGTCTAATAGCTTTCTGTCATGTAGCTTTCAGAGCCATTAAACATTGTGGACGCCTGGATCCTATCACCACTACTGTGAATAATCTTAACTTTGTAAGTTTCCCTAGAAGCATTTCACAACAGTTTACTTAGAATGACTTCATATCTTAAAGGTTTAATTATGCAGAAATTTTGGAAAATTGCTGGAATTCCTTTTTCAGAATATAGTCCACAAGGGAGCTTTTCACTAGCAGTGATGTACAATGTGGCCGGCTCCACGGATGAGGTAAAGTGGACATTATGCTACTGGGGATCGATTTCTGTATGCTAAGAGTGGGTCTATTTCAATAAGTAATGTCACATCATCCATCACAGCCTTTTCCCTGTAGAGCTGTCAAATGGCAGCACTTCTCAGTCTTTCCTTATTAACATCCTTTTACAAGGTGGAAAGCAAGACAGCATATATAGTAGATGATATACAGACACTGTTGTTCTACCATATATCCCTCTGAGTGGTGTGAAGGCATCAATATAAACTGCACTGCCTGGGGCTGTTTTGACCTGTTGTCGAAGACTCTGCTGTGAAAACTCTATGTATATATCTGTGTCAACACAGTGTAACAATCATCCATCCACAAACTATAACCTGCTGATAACAAGGTGAAAACCTCTGCGGTCTGAAACTCCAGAGTAACTGTACCCAAATGACGCTGCTTCAAAACCACTTATATCAAATGAAATCTAGGCTAGTAATCATAACTGAAAATTAACACCCAATAACTGGCCAATACCAATAGCCAGAATAACAAGTAATGGCCAATAAAAAATTATTGTACTACAGTGGAACCTCAGTTTTCATCATTAGTCTGTTCTAAAGTGCCTAATGATAAACAAAACAAACGATAACTGAAGCAATATTTCCCATAAGAAATAATGTAAATCCAATTAATCTGTTCAAAACACTTCAAAATATTAACAAAAATACATTTTATATAGAGTAACTACAGTTTTACATTCAGAAAACAATGAGAAAAGACTAATGATATGGATAAATGAACATTTAACATCACTCGTACGGGTTTACGCTCAGTTTAAGAGCATGCCTGTTTGTTCCAGCCAGAGCCTTTGTTTTGTACCACAGTTCTCGGGGTTCTTGACTGCTATTCGTTTTTTCACCTGTGTTCAGGCAGTAGTGCTGCGCACCATCACTTTACTGTGACATGTTTTAGTTTCTTTTGAGCGTTATCATCGAGAAACAACAAGAAACAAAGCCAGAATGAACACGTGGATAGATGGTTTGTTTTCGCAAAATTAGTCACTTGGCAAATGGCATACAATTTGATATTTCGTCGACTTTTCTGGGGGAAATTTTGTCCCAGTTATCATTCATCTGCCCAGTTATCATTGGCATGCCCACATGACTCGCCAGTAATTTCACAAAAAGAAAGCATCCACCCACATGTTTGTCACTTACCCATGCGTTTGTTGTTCCTTTTGGCTTTGTTTCTTGTTTCTCCTTGATAAAGCTCAAAACAAACTAACATATGTCATGCTAAAGCAACAACATGCAGCATTGCCACATGAAAATGGGTGCCAAAACAAATAGCAGCCGAAAACCCCAAGAAATGGTTTAGAAAATAAATTCTGCCAGCTGGACCACACTGGGATGCTCTAAAACAGAGCATAAACCTGTATGAGTGATTTTAAATGTTCATTTATTAATTTAATTAATCTTTTGTATTTATTTCTCATATTTTTCTGTACCTAAAACTATATTTATTTACGACACCTTTTTGGTAATGATAATGACTTGGACATGGAATCTAAAATTCAGTTTCTCACGTGTAGAGCTGAAATGTTATCCACTACTCTATTTATTTCAGTTCTCTTAAGAGAATAAGTGTGTTCGTATGTGTAAGCACAATACGCCAAGTTATCTGTTGCAATTCCAGTATCAGATAATGGCTTCTGATATCTCCACAATGGAAAATGGCAGTGCTTGAGATGTGACTGTTGTCTCTCTCTGTGATTCATTACACAAAATGGCTTTCTTGTGACAAACACACACACACACAAATCTGTGCACCCACTGGCACTTGCTATTTCTTACTTGTTGATGTGGGCCGATGATAAATTGCTCTCTTAAAAGCCATAGAGTGAATCAAGTCTGTGTGTATGTCTGCAAGGCGAGCGTTTGTCCTTTTATTTTAAACACATTATCACTGGCAAAAAGGCTGACGACACTGAAGGTCAAACAATAAAATCTAAAAAACACAGGCAGCTGTGAAATGCTATCATCCCTACTTCTGCCAGAGCTACAGCAGTATTGGAATATTATATGAATAAACATGATACAGCTGTATGCTCCACCCACAAATACAGTCTTCTGAAGCAACTGTTGTAAAGCTAATAATGTTTACAACCAAAATTTCAGTAAACATAAAAAAAAAACATACAAATGTAGATTGCTGTATTAGTTACAATGATATTTACTTGATATGCATGTGACAGCTCATGTTGTTAGGATTAATCAAATCAGTTAAAACAACACAGTCCACTGTCACATTGCATTCTTAAACTGGAAACACATTGGGTCTCATTCACCAACCATTCTTAAGAAGAAAATTTTAAAATGAACTTACACAATTAACAAATTATCTGATATTAACCAATTTTCCTTTTTTGGGGGAAATTTTGGATTTGTTTGTAGAACAATAATCTACACATACTCAAGACATTTGAGCACTGACATATTTGGGCAAAATAACTGGTTAACCCTCTGGAGTTGGTGCTCCCACTGACGGCATAATAACGAAATTCTGCAAAAACACTTTTATAACTGTGAGATTTTATCCTAGAAACAAAATGAAACATACATTGGAAACCTTATATCATCTACTTTCAAATATAAAGCTTGAATCAAAATATATTTGTGAGAGGAACTTAAATAAGCAAAGACACATTCAGCGCGAGTCAGAGACAGCAGCGCATTTTGTCCCGTGATCTGTCATTCATATGATAATGACATGGTAATTCCAGACGTTGCATTGGTGGATTACCAGCCGTGGAATGGGTCAAATGTGAAGCTGAACAAAGACATCTCACATTAGGTGAACCTGAGCAAAAGACCTCTTCACCTGAGTGTTCACACCTATCTCATAAATATTCAATCTAGGAACCACTGAATGAGTGAAACACATCAACTCACATTTGTTAAGCTTTAGAAATAAAACCACATACAATTTCTAAATACTGTAATAACCAGTGTGTAGCCAACACCTCTGTTGACTCAGTTCAGAGCTAAAAGTCTGGGCTAGAAATGTTTAGAGTGTTTTTTTTCACAATATTTCAGCACATCTGAAAATAAGTTTTTTGAAAGTCTAAGTTTAGAGCAGATTTAATCAAAAATATAGGTTTATGACACTCTTACTGTTTTGACTCTGTTGTTGAAGAATTACACATTCTGTAACGCTTTTGAATAAAATAATTTTAGATGGGTGTAATTTGTAAAAATGTCAAGGCATATCAGACTATATCAGAGTGTCTGAAAAACCCTCAGACTCCAGAGGGTTTATGTATTTTCTTCAATTCTACAATTGTATAATATTACAGAATTTAAATAACATTTAAAAACAAGTTTAAGAACAAATGTAAATATATATTTTTTTGATAAGATACTGGTGAATGAATTCTGATGTTATGTAGCAGATCTAAACAATGTATACTACAATTTACAATAGACTGAGGACTTTGCCCATATTCAGTATTGCTTGTGCAACAGTTGCTATGGCTTGCTATGTATTTGTGAGTGGAGCTTGCATGCTCTGAAATGTCTGAAATGTAAGTATATGGTCTGTATCCTTGTCAAAATTGTATAATGTATTGGAAACCCATCTTCGGTTGCAGAGTTGTACAAGCAGGACATGGTCAGCTTTCTTCCATGTCAGTTCACGCTACCAGAGCTAACCTTTTCAGTCCGCTGCCTTTAGCCGTACCGCAATCATATTAGAGAGGAAAGAGGGGCACTTCGACTGTGTGCTGAGCTGTGAAGGATCCAGCCTCCTTCAGAAGACTCTCTCAGCAGGGGACACTGCTCTAAAACCCCACAGCACCCAGGACCTCTCCGTCACCTCCACTACGAGAGCTCTTAGGACTTGAAAGGGACCAGGAGAAAAAAGGAGTGAACGAGAGGCCATCCCATGGCTTCTAGAATGGTCTTTCAAGTGCAAGCCAAGTGCATTGCACACTTAATGGTTTGTTCCTCTGACCTTGTGCATGATTAAATGTGCTGACAAGGAACTATGATTAGCCCATTGTTAGATTTTGGAACTAATCTATAAAGTTCAATATTATTATTTTCTTTCTAACATAAAAAATGTGTAGTCATTGTTGATAAAGTGAGCCAAATTACTGGCCATGACATTACAAAGCTCTGCCCAGTGGGACAAAACAGCTCAAAAGCTTTTCTATTAGCTGTGCATTAGCTGTCCACTTAAATTCAGAAACTATCTTCAATGTCTGCTTTAATTGGTCTTTTTGTATCCTAAAAGACAACTGCAAGTTGCTTCAGTGTGGAAAGTAAATTGCACACGTTTTATAGATCTCATAAAAAAATCAAATGAGTTTAGAAAGCCAATCTAAACCTAGATTAAAAGCTTCATTAAATGTGAAAATTGCTCAGGGAATACTGAACATCTGTTTCTGGTCTGACAGAGCCTAGTCCAAGGTTATCTCGTGCAAACAACAATTTACTGCTGTGAAACCAGTCAAGTCTTCACAGCACAGGGCTCTCAGAAGACAGAGCAAACGCTCTTGAGAAGAGAAGTGCTGTTTAAGTGACAGTTGTTATTGCTGAACAATTGAAATCCGCCACCTTTGGAACTGCTTTTGATTCAAGAGGCTGATGGTCCCGGGGTATTATTTTAACAACCTCCCACCAGCATTTTGTTTGTGGTCTCTTTCATTGCCAGCATCAAATACTGTGGAAGACTCCCTAGAAAAGATACCATGTGACATCCTAGGGCATATTCATTATTTTCCAAAGGCTAGCATGTGCTGTGTTTTGTCGCAGCTGGACGTTCTTACCTTTAGGATGCCCCGGGTCTGTGAATTCGTACTTCCCCATCCCGACTGTGCGTAGCATCTGAAGCCCATTTGGGCTGTCCTGATTGGCTGAGGCTGGCAGAGGCTGAGGGGTCGTTTGCCCATTGGTAAGCGGTAGTGTGGCTGAAGGCAAAGCGGGAGGCTGCAAGAGCGGGTGAGTCAGGTGACCATTCCCCACTACGCTTTGTGGGGTCGGGTGAGTGGGTACCTGTCCGGCGTTGGTCAAGGGCGATGGGTTGATGGGTGGCTGGCTGGTGGCATAAGGCGACTGATTCTGTAGGTTCAGCACCAGACCACCCGGAGGTTGGGAAGAGTGGGGAGGGATCTGGAAATGGGCAGTCATTAGTGGGTGGTGAGGGGGCACTGGGGTCTGAATGGCAGGGGTTACACCAATGACAGGTGATTGGACAGAAACACCTTGGCTGTAAGCAGGGGGCTGAGGCAACCCATATGAATGAGCTAAAAGGCTTGGCTGGCTGACTGCAACCACTGGTGGTACCCATGGAGGCCCTGAAATAGGAGAAGAGAAAACAGAGTCATAGAGAGAAAGACCTTGTCATGTATAAGCATTTCAATACTGACCAAATCCTTGGTCTATACGAGTCACTCAGTAATCAGAATTCTTTCTAAAACACATAATATGGCTGTTTATAGTTGCTTAGTGACTTATATATTTCTCAGAAGCCACCCTGGAGTCATTTGGATGAGAAAAAAAAAAACTGGAAAGTTGAATATTCACATCCACTCAAAACATAAGGAGCATAAGGAGAACATACATGAGTCTGATTCTGAAAAGGATTACGGTAAATTGAACTGAGTTATGGGATAATCTAAGATTTGTTAAAGAATATTGTTTTTTATGCCCTGCGCCCGGTGAGGGGGTGGGGGACTAACCGCGACCCTGGTAAGGAATAAGCGGGTGTGATAATGAATGAATGAATGAATGTTAACTTGTTGTGACATTAAATTAAATTAATTAATTAGTTGTACATTGGTAAATGTTCTACAATTTTATGCCATGTAAAATTTATAACATAATATTTTGTATCAACATTGCTGCTATTTGTGACTCTTTACTTCACATAGCACCACCGTGGGCTTCCAGTTATAAACAACTGTAGCATCACCAGTGTTTGAACTCAGTTTCTTAGTGAAGTTATAAAACACTGCATCATTCACTGCCACAAAATGTAGTCTTGTTCAGTAGCCTATGAGTGGCCCAGTGGTCTGTACATTCACCCTGTGATAGAAAGACTGTGAGTTTAAACCCCATAACTGGAAGCCCAAGCGGAGGAAGTTTTGCCAGACACAAAGACGGGAGTCATAACTGGTGTGGAAACTGAATATATAACTCTCTCTCTCTCTCTCTCTCTCTCTCTCTATATA
>BRDA01009506.1:21672-39542 GCA_036984385.1 Crenuchus spilurus | reverse complement strand
TCTCTCTCTCTCTCTCTCTCTCTCTCTCTCTTTCTCTCTTTCTCTCTCTCTCAAGTTATAAGTTTACATTATTGGCAAAGCAATTTGCAATGAAAATTCACAAGGAACAATTACCTTTACTAATAAACTGAGGTCTCTCTTTTGCTCTCCCTCTTTCTCCCCTCAGGGTCCTAGCCTTTTAGCAGATGGACTAATGTTAGACCAGTTTGAGCCACAGCTTCACTTCTCTCCTCTCTCATTCGGAATTCTGCAAAGTCACTGCGGCCACACAAGCGCCTCTGTGTCTCACTAAGGGGCTTTGTCTTCCGTATTGTATTACTGAGCAGCAGAATAACAAGCTCAAAGATTCTTCCATACATTTTTCTTGAAAGTAGCTTTGATACACAATAGACACCCCCACTGAACTACTTACACTTCAGATTGTTGCTTCTAGGACCAAGCAACAAGATCCATGCTGGGCTCTTTATTAACTACAGAGGTTTTCAGATTCAAATCCAAGGAGGCAATGTGTGGATCTGCAGTAGGTTAGATGCTTCCCACACACACACCCCAAGGCTCTGACCTTCTGTTCATTGCTACTGCCCAAATCAGTTGTACCATGTTTTATTAAAATGTACAAAACACAAAGAAAAACAATGGCTGGTCCTATCGGCTTTTTTTGCTCCTTCTGCCCTTTTTCTCACCATGCTAGTTACATAAAAACACCAACGACTACATTTCAGAGCTATGTTATGTTATTTTAGGGCATTTAAAGTAACTGTGTTCTGCAATTTTCTTCTCTTGTCAAACGATTGCATATGTTATATAAAAGGTCATTTTTAAGGCACAGACTATATATAAAGTTGGCCAGAAGTTGCAGCATAACTCAGTGTCCTTGCTTAATGAGCAGATAAAACACATAAGCATGGGCACAAACTGAAAAAGAATCGAGACCGTTTGGAGCTGACTTTAAACAAAACCAAACAAACAGCAGCCAGTCCCTTCAGGAGTTGAAACGCAGATGCTACAGCCAGGAAGACTGATTCATGTGTAAAATGGAAACCCAGCTGCTGTTTGCAAATTCCATATATCCACATCAAGTCTGAAGCTAAGTGATGAAACCTTCTCCTGCAAACGTGTGTGTGTGTGTGTGAGTGAATTCTTGTTCTGTATGATTATAGCCTTGCCTGCAGAGTACACCCTCCACATATGGAGAGTTATAGTCAGTATGTGCATACCAACAACCTGTTATAGCAGGTGTGAGCTCCTGAGCTGTGAGCTCCTGAGCACTGGCATTTCATGCTGGGGGTCATTTCTAGCTCGCAACACTTCAAAATAGTCAGCACGCAAAAACAATGATGAATGAAGAGTTAAAGAAGCTCTGAGAGAGAACTTCTCAAAGAAAGAATTGTTCTTTCAGAGACAGAAACATCAGCACGCAGGGTGAGATCTGGAGAGAGGTCTGGTGTTCTTATTCTCTCTGTCTATCTGTCTCTTTAGTTGTGTTATTTATAACTTTACACTACTATACTGTGCTATATTATTTACAGCTAATTTTCTCCAGTACTATTATTATTATTATTATTATTATAGTACTACCCTTATAAAAAGTACCGTGATAAAATCATGGCGTTTTGGACACTGGTAGTTGATATGTGATGCTCTGATGAACCTCCTTAAGGGAGATATGGAAGTCAACATGAAGGTATGACTGAGAGGTTAGAGTACAGGCTAACTGGAACACATGAACTTGAGGCATTTTCAGTTGTTTATGTGCATGGTGTACAAAAATTGCATAAGCAAAATGTGGAGAATACCAAAATTAAACAGTACCTAAAACCGTAATCCAACTTTTCACAGGATTTGAGCGAGGGAGACCACAAACGTCCACACAACCAGCTCTCGACCTCAGCCCCCATTCAGCCAGAGACAAGTCTAACATCAGCTAGTTTCATTCCCTTCAATGCTCCATCCCCACATAGGATCAACTCCCGCCCCCCCCTTATTTGGCCAGCTGAACCAATCCTGAGAACAGCGGTGTCTCCTACAAAAGTTTGTTTAAAGGGGTAACCATATAACAATAAAATAACAACTTCATTATCTTTACTTCAAGGCCTAAAGGATATCTGGAGAGTACACATTATTAATGATATTTTCTCTTTTACAGGTTTTCACAAAGGTGACTCACCCCTACTACTCAGCCAGTCACGGGCCCTTCTGCCTTACTCAACAGCAGGTTAAACCCCTATCTCTCTCTTCAGAAACCCAACTAATCAAAAGGATGCATACCAGGTAAGTTCAGGTAAGTATAATAAGTTAAATATAGCACACACACATTCACATAAACACAGTCCACAGGTGATGGGGAATACTATTGACGCTGTCATAGCAGTACCATGGTACAAAATGATTACTAATGCATAGTAATTTACTATGGTTGTAGACTAACTAGCTGTATTACTGGAGTATTACCATTGTAGTAGCATGGTATTATCATAATGACAGTGTCTAAAAACCATTATGGTTTTGTGGACACTACCATGGTGGTAGTACCATAGTATTACAATGGTAATATTAAAATCTCACCCTTCACTCTGTTTCTGTTTAATGTGGGATGATCCATTCTTTATTTGGCTCAGGTTTCAAAAGCTTCAAATAGGTCATTGTGTTCCAAAACATTTGTGTGTGTGTGTTTGTGCTTGTGTAGTAGGTCTCTGAATAAAGCTGGAAAACCTTGCTGGAGTACCACAGATTTAATAACATGGACTTAATAATAATAATAATAACAGTATTGTACTACTACTCTTAAAAATAGACACACACAAAAAAGGTTTGGAACACAATAACCTGTATTAAAACTTTTGAAACCTAATGCAAATAAAGAATGGATCATCCCACATTACACAGAAACTTTTAAATCAGTAAGACATAGCATGACATTCTGAGAAGATCATTTTTAATAGTACCATTGTGGTACTACTGCACTACCATCATCTAAAAAAATATGGCAGGTTTACAATGGTACTACCACCACACAACCACGGTACCACACTATATTTCTGTAAATGAAGTAGTACAATATTGTTATTATTATTGTTATTAAATCTGATAGCATCCCTATTAAGTTACATTTTCTAATAGTACTGCCTAACAAGAAGCTAGACGACTGTGAAAACCTGTGGCTGAGGAGGAGATGGGATGCAGCGTGGGATTCCAGAAAACAAGGTTTATTACAAAAACAAACAACTGTGGTTACAAAAATGAAACAAACATTAGACTACGGCTATGATGATGAACAAAACGATATAGTGACAATACAAGGTTGACCTAACGTGACTAGGGTGACAAACAATGACTCACAGCTACTGTGACACACAAGGAAGGCTTTATAGCTACATAAATTACATAGATAATGAACAAGCAGGGCTGTGCGATGAACAACACATGACGTGGCTGGGGTTTGGAGACATGACATGAATGTAAACAAACAAGGAGCACATGGACAGAGGCGGAGCCAGGGATGAGGCAGATGGCAGGAGGGTTACTAAATCATTTCATTTCTCCTTGGATGTTGGCAATCAGCCAAGTGTTTAGAACTGGAAGCATGAATCTAATGTTGATAACAAAATATGACAATTTTGTGAAAAATAAAGACCCAAAATGGCTCAAAGCCACCCAGACTACTCAATGTACTTTAGGCCATAGTATGATTAACTACAAAAATGAATAAAACTTCACCGTAGTCTCTAAATGAACACAGTTTCATTTATATGGTAATGAAATGAACATTGTAGTGCACACAATACTTTAGTTTTCTTTGAGTAAACCTAAGCAGTAGTTTTCTAAATTGGCAAACCTAGGCACAGTAAGTTAGACATGTCAAGCTGTGAGAATCTGAACTCTCTATTTTGCTTTCAGTTTTATTCAACACATACAGGTCTCATTTATTAAGGCCAAGGCACTCTCCCTCTTGCTTCAATTCATCTTCAGCAAATACTCACCCTGCTCTACAGCCCTAAATGGGAAAGACACATTCCTAACATATGTTGCCAAGGCCTTCAGCTCCCACAGCCACAGTGCTCAGTAAACACTGGACTCGCTGGTCCTCGTTAAAACAGAAAAAATGAGAAAGTGTTTCCACATGTCATCACACTCCTGCTAGAGGATCCTTCCATCAACTTTGGAGTCAAGGTACTCCAGATTTATTCAGGGACCTTCTACGCAAACACAAAGACACACAAAAGTTTCAGAACACAATGACCTTTCTGAAGTGTTTCAAATAGATTTACCTGAGGAAAATAAAGAATGGATCATCCCACATTAAACAGACACAACATGCAGGGTGAGAGCATCTTTAACCAGTAAGACACAGCATAACATTCTGAAAAGAAAATGCAACTCTATTAGACACATTCTTAGCTTATAATTGTCACATTCCCACCTCAGCCTTGCCCCTAGCCCCGCCTCTGCCGTGCCCAGTGTGTTTAGCACTCTTGTCCTAAATTATGGAATGACCTTCCAGTACATATAAGATAGGCCTCATCACTGTCCATTTTTAAAGCTTGCCTTAAAACCCATTTTCTTGGCTTTTAACCCAGAATGAGACTTTTATTTTATTTTATTTGTATTATAGTAGTTTTTATGTTTGTTTTTTTGTCTATTTCTATTACTTTTATTGATGCATTGTATTTTACTCTTTTTTACTTTGTGTGTTTTTCCCTTGTTTCTGTTTTTAATAATTTTTTAGATTTTGGTTCTGTTTCTTCTGTGCAGCACTTTGGCTCAGCTGACGGATTTTAAAGTGCTATATAAATAAAGTTGAGTAGAGTTGAGTCCACACCCTCTTTTCATTGTCCTGTTGAGTTAACGCGCTGCACCTATTGTTCCTCAGCCCTGCTGTCTCATTAGCCCTTGTCTATGTTTGCTATTCAACCCTCCTTGTGTTTGCCAGTCTTCGTTGGGCATTAATTGTTCCCCTGAGTTTAAGTCTGGCCTGTGTTTTTCTGTCTTACTAAGTCTCAATGTTTTGATTATTGCATTTTTGTCACTAATAAATACTGTTTCTACATCCACCTGCTGCATCCATCATCCTACTCAGCTACGCCATTACAATAATATTGTATTTTCATGGAAATAACAAAGGTAATAAAAGGTCAGACAAAAATTATGACCTATACTGTAACATGCTTAATTTACTGTTGATCCTCTGCTTGACTGGAACATCCTCAATCAGACTGAGCTCTGTGGAATCTGGAGGTCACTGCTGATAGGTACTGACCGCTGTTGTCTAGGCTCACTCTACAAGTCTTGCTGTTTCAGAGATGTGAGTTATCTGGCCATAACAATTTGGCCCTTGTCAGAGTTGCTCAGGTGCTCATGTTTGCCCTTTTGTCCAATGACCCACAAGCCAACTATGACAACTAGCTCTCCTCTTACTGTCTAACACATCCCAGATATTTATATATGTCACTGTTACAGTATAATCAGCGTCCTGGGAAAAGTCAACTTCATCTAAAAGGAATTCACTCCAAAGCACTGAATACGGAGGAATCTACAAGCCCTGCTGCTGTCTGATGTGGCTGCCTGTGAGGTTTTATTCATTTTTATAGTTCACAGTAAGTCATACTGGGTCAGATTCATAAAACTCAGTGGTAATTGCACTATGCCATGCTAAATTTGTGAGCTGGCATTTAAGAGCTATTCATGAAGTCGCCGTGATGATAATTAGCGCACCAGCATGTCTTTAACGTTGTGCTATTTTCACCTGTGTCCTCAGCAGGAGCCAATCAAAATTGACATGCAAATAAGGTCATACATATTAAAGACCCATGGAAGTCAAGCACAGCTTAGAAAAAGGCAGAGAAAGCTGAAATTCCAATTTTAAGGGACAAAAATAAGAGTTCATTTGCAATAACACATATCTCAGTTTTCATATCTCATTTTTCAGGTTCTGACATCATTTGAAAATTCTTGTTGCTCTTTGTATTGTGCATAAATTTCATTTTGACTTGAGCAAAAGAAATGATCCAAAACATCTGATTCCATTGACTTCCGAGGAAATATATTCCCAAATAAAATCTGCTAAAGCTGCAGAAACAATTTACTAATTAAATATTCAACCAAGTGAGAAATTGTTAATTAATCATTAAAGGCAAGAATCTTTCTCCTGACAGCTCACAAGCTCATGACAGGAGAGTATAAAATCAATATTCATTGATTCCTAAACAACACATCAGTTTACACAAATGGAAAGACAGACAGACATATAGCACATGGCCTCTGAATTCTGACCTACAAAAATGGCTTTTGTTCCTCATAATCAACATCTGAATAGAAAATGAAGTTCCAAAACAATGAGGCTAAAAAATAGGAATAGGATGTTACTCTGCATTAATATTTAGGTCTCATGACTTTCTGAGGACCCTGCTGCCATGCTTTCCCATTTTCTACTCAGGAGCTAAATGGCAGACAGCAATGAGATGACAACATGGAGGACTGATGATTCAAATGCCAGGGCCCCACTGTACATCTCTTTTTCCTCTTCACCCCGGAGAAAAACAAATGAGCGGTAAATATCAGGCGGAAACAAGGGTGATCTGTATCGTATGATGTATGATGCCCATAGAGCTGAAGACACCATGAATCTACAGACTCATTTACTCCATCTCACAGATTTATTTGAAAGAGTTACAGCTGAGGGCAAAACACCTGAATGTATGCCGTTGACCTTCTACTGTCTTTGAGAGTAAATAAAAGGATGGTGCTCATCTAGTTAACACTATACATAATGAATGGACAGTCCTTTATGACTGTGTTGATCATTTGAATTGACACCTCATAGCATTTCTTTAAAATATCCATACAGTATTTCTTGACCCTGCTGTTTATTTTGAAAGGCTCTAGGCATCATATTCAAGAATTCACAAGTATCTACACAGTAAAATGAGTTGTGTTAATTCAGCATCTAAATAGCTAATTAACTTTGGAGCATTTGTGATCTTACTCTACAAAGAGAGAAATCACACGTTTGATAGTGTTAAACTTTGAGTGTTAATCTACTACATTCAAATAGAGCACACAGTATACAATGTTCAAAACATCAGCGTTGCTCTTAACACTCTGTGGCTTTTCACACTCATCCTGTTGTTTATTTTACACTCTTTGTGTTAACTCCCTTAATTAAGTCCGTTAACTTTGACCTCATCAATTCATAATCCAGTTAAAATGACTTAGAACGGCTATTAGTTTTAGGTTTGCATTGCTTCTTTTCTCAGTGCATGTATCTCTATTTAGATTTAAATACAAAATGCCACACAAAGCTCACTTGTAACTCGTTCACTCAGGCTTAGCAGG
Organism: Crenuchus spilurus; assembly: GCA_036984385.1. Classification (NCBI taxonomy): domain Eukaryota; kingdom Metazoa; phylum Chordata; class Actinopteri; order Characiformes; family Crenuchidae; genus Crenuchus; species Crenuchus spilurus. The sequence continues at coordinate 32,210 of BRDA01009506.1, read as the reverse complement.
ACAATAAATCTCACCCTTAATAAAATGTTTAGTTGAAAATTATGATGCCAAAAATCTTGGGGAAGGTAATCATATAACAAAAATTATTTAGCACTGTCAAAGTTAACATTATTTGTTATTTTAAATACATACATTTTTTAAATGGTTAGTTCACTTTCCTAGTTTGATCATTTACAAGCAAAACACACCACTCTTATAATATCAGCAATATCAGTAATCTCATCAGACAACACTGGACAGTGCTCACAGGAGAACTATTATTAAATCAACCAGTAGAAAACACAGCAGCAAAGTACAACACTATAGAAGACCTTCACAACAATGATAATACACAAGTATGAGCTCCAGAGCTCAATTATGGAGGAGATATGCTGACACTGTTACTTTTACTACACATCAGTAATGAAAACTGGAAAACACATTTACCCTGTACTCATGTTTTCATGGTCATGTTCTAGTAAATCCTACATTCACACACTGAAAATAAAGTTATGGACTTATTACAAGCAATAAATACATTCAAATGGAGCTCATTCATAGCTATAATAAAATGCACTTATTTTTTCATGGAAAAAAATCTTTTTTTATGGTCAAATTTAAGCAAATAAAACAAATACAGTTAATTGTAATTAACAAGGTAATGCAATATCCAGTTAAAATATTTGAATCATTTTACACAACTAACTCATATTATATTATATTATATTATATTATATTATATTATATTATATTATATTATATTATATTATATTATATTATTCTATTGCACCCTCATTATTATATAACAATATATTTTCTCACTGTAGCTCTTGGCATTGCCCAAGAAACTAATCTATTTATTCAAATAGATCTACTGTATTAATCAATTTGTTAACTTTAAAATGTATAAAAGTGTTGATGTGCAAACTTTAGTTTTTAGATGAAGGCTGTATGAGTAAAAAAAAATCCAAGCAATTTAATGTTTTCTGGTTTTAATTTTTAGACTTCTTAAGTTGACTTAGAAGTAGGGCAAACTAACTTCTTTCTGATCGGTGTGTTGTAAGAGCAAAACCTGGCAGACTTCCAGTGAGTCTACGCTTAGTTACACAAGAGTTACTGCTGACCTGAAGCACAATGTTTACCGATAGCTGGCTAAGTTTTGCTCTGTTGAACCTTCGCAATAGCATCCTACACATACATTAGCATATCTGAGATATTAGATAACAGAAATATATCCAGAATGTCAGTGTTAAGCTTTGAGTAAGAATATTCAAAATATACATGTAAGTATAGCTAAATGAAAATGTGCAGGTCTAGCAGAGTACTAAGACTGTAATGTAATTAAATCTTGGCAAGTGAAATTGTTTTATATCTAGTGAACATACCATATTGATAGACACTCTTTTTTGGTGAAGTGATCTATATGCTAACATTTGAGCTTATCTTAATAAATAATGATTTTTGCTTATTCAAAAAACATATTGATGGTGTTTCTCCAGAACATCTTTTGTTTGGATCTCCAGGCTCCTTAATGGTTTTAATGATTCCTCTGATTGTACTCATGCATCTTGTTGCTGGCTAAATGGCCTTCTGAAATGAGCTGGTTCTCCTTCTCATAATAAGCTTCAGTGTGGTTATCCGGGCTTCTAGAAAAAGGTGAGGTTTGATTTGGTTGAGGATCCATTCCTTTTCTTTATCTTTGCTGTCCACAGTTCTCTGAAAAGTCTTCTCCAACACTAAAGTTCAAAGGCATCAGTAGTCTTCGTGTGATGCTTTTCTATCATCCAGCATTCACATCCATAAAGAACCACAGAGAAGACCACAGCCTGGGCATTTCTAGTCTTTGTTTGAAGACATGAAAAAACATGATAAATGTCTAGAATTATCAGATATTTTGATTAGATTTGATTATTAAATTCAATTAAAGTATTAAATTATTGATTATTTAAGCGGCCATACAATTTTCTGCAGAGGCTTCACATTTTTAACACATTTTATGCCATGGAGTCATTTTCTTCTACATATGTGATATAATGATGTAAAGTGATACAGAGTACACAATGAGAGAAACAGATAACTTGTCCAAATGTTTGTGGACACCCCTCTTTGCTCTCTAATTTAAGTTACATCCATTGATGACAAAGATAAAGATTATTGCCAAAAGAATGTGACTCTTTGTAGCAGATTAACATAAACCTCTTGGCACCATGCTTAATACCAGGCATGGGCTAGAGAGTTCTAAAGCCCCCCAGCATTGAGCTGTGGCACAGTAGAACTGTGTTCTATAGAATGATGGTGCTCCATCCAGGACTTTTGGGAAGAGTTAAGGAGTTGGGGATGAGATTGGGTGGTGATCATCTAACATTTTGACTTGTTGTCACTGAATGTAATCAGATCCTCACAGAATTTAGCAGAAAACCTTCCCTGGACAGAGACAGTCCAACAAAAGCAACTCTTTTTTTTTATTCTTTTGATTTTGAAAGTATCAACGAATGAGCATGTGCCCCAATAATTTTGCACATATAGTATGTATTTTGCTCTCAGTGATCTTTCCCTATGTAAACTACATTAAATAAATAAATGCATATACTGTGTAGCTATACAAACCAAAACAGAGGCAAGTGTCTCATTAGAAGCCACAGAAGGGGCTATGTGAAGAACTGAAACTTCCCACTTAATAAGACCAACAGTGGAATTGTGCAGTGCATACCAAAGAGGCTGAATGAATTATTATTTGTTTCTATGTGGAATTTGAAGCTCTTGGGTAATTTCCATAAGGGCTACTCTGCCCGTGGGCTCCATGCTGAGCATGGACTTTAAAGAAGTGCAAGTTTATCTTCACCACGAAGAGCTGCTATTATTAAGCAGTGACAGGCATGACAAGGAGGAGGCCTCAGTACTCATTCTACTGTAACCCACACTCCCATTCACCTCTATGGTTTCGCCCAACCTCAGCTTTTCTTAAATGTTAATCACCTCACTTTCAAAATAGCTCCCTGACACATAGCAGAAATGATCATCATGGTTAAAAAATGCATATAGCTCTTTTTTAAGCTCTCTACAGACCTTGGCTGAGTAAAAGTGCTCTGATTTCATCACTCGTTCAATTCTTTCTAAAGCTTTCTGCTCAGCAATCTTTTCTTCTGGTGCATTTTTTGAGATGCAGATTAGAGTTTATGACACACTTCAAACAGCACTGGTAGTGATATGAATTGCTCTCTGGCTCTTTCTCAGTAAATCTTCATTGAGATGTCATCAAAAGTGAACAGTTTACTCATCCCAATCTCAGCATCAACTCCTAGCTGGATCTAGACTCATCCTCTAATATGATCATGAGATGAAAGGATGGCTAATGATTAGAAAACAGCATATCTGAAATGATTTTTAAATACATAAGTAGAGCGGTGAAATTGGATTCAGGCTGAGCTAATTAAAAACTATTCATCGCCAATGATGCTGGAAAAATGATGGCCTTTCCGGATCACATCAAAATCCTTTTTTTCTGTCTGCTATTAGCTATTATAAAACAGCATGTGAAAAACTCAACATTTTGTGTGAATACACATGACAGAAGAGATGCACACTGTTGAAAATAAAGCTTGAGCTTGGACTTACAGTTCTAGCGGGAAAAAAAAAAGTTAAATGCTATAAAACTTTTATATTAACTGGAGGTTCTTCAAACTTCTTTTGCAGTTAGACCTGTCAGTTATTACCCAAGGACTTGATCCTAATTATTTAAGTTGATTGCAGTTATTTAGTCTGATTGCAATTATTGAAGCTGACCACAATTATTTTCCACAGTAATTAACTTTAACAATTATATGTATACAACGAATAAATGGGAGTAGTTTCATCAAGTTGTTTGAGGCAAATAGATATAAATTAAAGAAAGCAGAAAACTGTATTGAGGGATGTCTGAAGTCTTATAAAGGTAATAAGTTCTAACTTTTGATTTGGTGCTATAATGGGGCAGCAGTGGGGCAGGTAATTAGGGATCTATTTTTTGACTGGAAGGTCACCGGTATGATCGACGGTGTTTCTGCTCAGTTGGTAACTAAAGCAGCTGAGTAGGCATTAAGGCACTTTAGCATTTAGTATACTGATCAACATTAAATTTGAAATATGTCACTTTATGTGTAATTAATATAACATATTACAGTCTACCCTCTGAAATATATCCTAATCCTTATCCTAATAAATTTGATTTGATTTGATTTGAGATACCATTGTAGATTCAGCTAAGTTGGTGTGGCTGCAGGGTATACAAGAGTGCTGCATGTGTGTTCCTTTTGCTCTGTTAACATTTTCAGGCATTATGGCAGTCTCTACACTGTTGATATGTGCTGATACAGTATGTAACTAAGAATGATTGGAAAGTCAGTTGCACATATATGATTTTCCAATTAATGCAAAAACTAAATTATTGTTTTTGCTCCCATATTGAAATTATAGCTGATAATTCCAAATGAGAATTTTGTCCTATTTTTAGCTTGCATAGGAATGATGAACTGTCCTTCTAAACCCCAAAGTGTGCTCTACTGATCACTGTACAACTCCCTGTAGCAGCCACTAATAGCCATAATGTACATTAATTTTACATTGTATTACATTATTTACATTAAAGTACCGTAGTTTAAATTATCAATATGACATCGGCCATAATCAGTTGTACATTATGGATTATCGTATTGGATCTGAAAATTCCACATTGGTGCATCTCTATATGTAGCCCATAAGATCAAAAGACAAGGGGCTACATAATTACTGCATCAGACATTTCCTACCAGGTTTGAAAAAAGATTAATAATATTGTCCTAAATATTCCTATAACACCCTGTCCAAAAGAGCCTGTACGGATGATTCTGCTCTTATAAGCAAAATGTTCTTTTTGAAAGATATCTGGGAACATGCTGTTGCTGCCTGGGAACACCCTACTGTACTGCTTTCCCAAAAGGCAGTGAAAATGGGATAGCTTCCCCTTTCAGAGTAATTTTAATGACCCCCGTATATATGAAAAGTCTTTTAAGGGCTCTGTGATACTGCAATAGTAGAAAGGTGTGCAGAAGTATGCATATTTCACCAGCCTCAGCCGTTTTCCTGCAGAAGACAGCCCAGAGTTTGTAACTTCAGCTAGTTACAGCTCTGGCAACAGTCCAATGAAATGATATGAAAACTGAAAACTTTCTGCTCCTGTCAGATAGCATTCAAGTGTGAAACAGCTAATTGAGTGACTGTATAAACAAGAGCGCAGTTTTTCATTTTCCATCCAAAACCACAGCTAAAAAGCATGTCAAACTATTCCAGTGTGCTGAAAAAGCCACAAAACAGCCATTCGATAGAGTCTCGCTGACAGCAGATGTTCAAAACATGCAGTGTTGAGGCTGCCAATGGCTCTGAAATGTATAGACAGTCCGCTGGCAAAAGAAAGATGCCCTACAAAAAGGCAAAAAAGAAACATGATGTTTCTAATTACTTTTGGGCATACGTTCAACACCGAACCTTAACCTAAATTAACTTTAAGTGTAAATAACGTTGGAGAAAGTCAGTAAAAAAGTTCAGAAATGCTCCACATGTGAATACATTACTCCGGACGGAATACAATATTGATCCCGATTCACTAAACAGATCCAATGAAATGACTTTTCCCTGCTACTCTGGTAATCACCATTCACCACACATGTTGAGCCCCTCTACATCAGCAACTGCTGAATTAACCCTGCTGGCTGCTGGAGATTTATTGCTATGCGCTTGTGAACTAAAATAAACATGTCATAAATAAAAATGAACACAAATGCACAGCGAGTAAATCAGCGGCCACACCTCTGGTTAAATTTGGAATTGTTTGTTGATTTTGAGTTGAACTCATTTGTCACAACAGACAGCTAAAGCAGATGGGCCTCCTGCGGTCATTACAACAGTCATCTTTACTGATCACAACAGAGAGTCAGTCACAAAACGACACATATACACACAGGCACATACACACATATACCAGGTTAGGGGTTCACACATACATACTGTATATATACTGTATATATATATATATACTGTATATGTGTGTGTATATATATAAGTCTTACATATATATACACACACAGAGTATATATATATATATATATATATATATATATATACATGCTATTACGGTAGCCTCCTTTCACCTGTTCTCCAATCGTAAAGACTATTACAGAGCAGATATTATCTGTGTGGTGGATTATTCTCAGTACTGCAGTAGCACTGATTTTGTGATGATGTTTTTGTGTGTGTTGTGCTGGCAAGACTGGATCAGAGAAGAGCTGTTGATGTTTGTAAACACCTCAGTGTCACTGCTGGAATGAAAATAGTGTACAAACCAAAACTATCCAGCCAACAGCATCCTGTAACCACCAATGAAAGACTAGAGGATGACCAACACAAACTGCAGCAGTGATGAGCTACTGTCTCAGATTATACATCTACGTACAACAAATTTCTACTGTGTCTGAGCCACTATCAGTATAACACACACTGACACACCACCACCTTGTCAGTGTCACTGCAGTGCTAAGAATGATCCACCATCCAAATAATACCTGTTCTGCTGTGGTCCTGTGGGGCTCCTGACCATTGAAGAACAGAAGACAATAATGTATATAGAGAAACACATGGACTACAGTCTGCAACTCTAGAATTACAAAGTACATCTAGTGGAGCAGAAGGACAATGAGTGTGGAGTGTACTAAATGGAGAGGCCAGTGTGTGTGTGTGTGTGTGTGTGTGTGTGTGTGTGTGTGTGTGTGTGTGCCACACAATTGCTAGATTTGTTACAGGACTGGGATGCATGTGTTCCATTTTTCCCTCCAAAATTCAGCATTTTCTACTGACACTGACCTGATATTGCCAATGACCTGGTGTGGAATCAGTGGCATCTCTACTCCTAAATACATTGCATTTAACTACCTATACAGTATATAGTAGGAACATTCTACACCTAACCCTAAATCTAGCTCCAAAAAGGAAATGGTTTTGCAGATTTTTGCTTTAAAAAATGAAGCATAGCTTTATAAAGTCATGACCATTTTGCTGGTCCTGAAAAGTTCCATTAATCCTGTTTTCCATATTTATCCAACAACCAAACCCACATACAGATCCAGTCACTCAATTCATCTTAGCAACGGCTTTAATGCAAAGCACATTTTTGCATATTACACATAAACACTGAATACCCACCACTACCACCAGTCACCTGCAGATTACTGCACCGCTTTCTAATACAGACGCTTCATCTTATTAGACAGCTGTGTTGTAATCAGGAGGAGGATACGTCTTTTCTCCAAAAGTAGATCAATGACTCTGTCAAGTCTTAATATAAACAAGTCTCTCTCTCTCTCTCTCTCCTTATCTCTCTCTCTCTAAAGGAGGAACATCAGTCTCTTCGACCAGCCTATGGACAGAACTACAGAGAGACTTTGATAGCAGATGACAGAGAGAGTGGCCCTCCCTTGAGTGTCAGTCTGGTTCTGACGGATGTCTTCCCGGCAGTAATTAAGGTAAAAAAAAAAAAAAAAACACAACAAAGTAAAGACTAGAGATAGCTACGATTTCTGTACACTCTCCTCTAATGCACACATCACAGACAGCCGTCAAAGACAATGTGAAGCACAGATGCAAGTCCCTTAATGACAGGATGAGGAGACAGCTTTTACGTGCAATCTGCATCACATTAAGGTGCACTGTTTGATATGTTCAGGTAATGCACACAGCTGATATCCAGCTGGGCTGGACTTAGACTTGGACTTAGCAAGGCTGTGGAAATCACTTACGTTGGCTTCCTTGCGTAAAATTTGCTGTTTGAGCGTGGACCCTGCTGTTCTCAAGGATTCCACTTAGCAGAACTTAATGGGAGATAAATAATAATAATAAGTTACACTTATATAGCGCTTTTCACAAACCCAACAAAGCTTTACAATAAGGAAATGGAAACAAAAACCCTTTAAAGAGAAAGAAAGTTAGGATTTTAGATTGGATTTAAACACAGAGAGGGTGATAATTTAAGAGAGAGAGGCAAAGCATTCCAGAAGGTAAAGCCAGCAACACTAAAACACCTGCCACCCATAGTGGACAGCCTGAACCTTGGAACAGCCAGAAGAGCAGAATCAGGGGACCTAAGTGAGCGTGGAGGCTGTAAAAAAGCAGAAAGACAGGATGTCCATGCCACACTTTATAGGTCAGCAGAAGCAGAAGAATTTTGTAGTGGATGCACTCAATGACAGGTAACCAGTAGAGCTGATGGAGAGCAGGGGTGATATGAGCAGATTTTAAGACTGGACTCAGATTCTGGCAGCAGAGTTCTGAATATACTGAAGAGGATGTAGAGTTTTGGCAGGCAAGCTGTAGAAGTGGTCACATTTCTCCATCTTCCTCTAACAGATCTTTTTCAGTCTATATCACCTTGGAAACCATTGTGCTGGACACACAGTGGGCACTGCACTGTTTCTTCCAATGAACAGAACACGGGTTAAAGAAAGAGTTCACATAATACATCGTTTTTCTTTGCATTGCTTTGACTGGTGCAGATATGTTTGGTGGCTGAAGTTTGTTGAGCATCACGTAAAGTGTATGCTTAAATCTGAGCACTTGAACTTGAGATTGAAACACATGCCAGAATAAAATTATGAGCATATATTTTTGCACATAATTCAGAAATGAAGATGTTTCCAGCAGCCACGTAAAATACTGTTTTATATGGGCAGCCATGGCTGAAACCTTAGAGAAGTGGGATTGGTACAAGGCTGTCAGTTAATTATTGACAGACCAATTAAGCAGGCTGATTATTGTTATTATTTTTAGATCATCTGCCTTGTCTTATTTTTTATTATATCACCGTGTGATCACAAGGCCAGTAAACAAAGAACGGCTCATTTACAGGCACATCTGCAGGCAGCCTAATCATTGTGGATTCTGTAGAACAATGTTAGAACTCACCCTAGTGTCGATTTCACTACAGGCAGATGAAAGCATAGTTGGTGAACCTATTTTTCACCTCCACAATTACTGATTTGTTTATATTTATATTTTCTCGGGCAAAAAGACACAATATGATATTGGCATTATATCTGCCACCTTGCACTGTAAATACTGGCTTCGGCATCTGCCATTACAAAACCCATATCAGTATCACTAGTGTGAATGAATTGTGCTTTCATCTCTAAACATCCAAATGTGAATGACATAGAGCCTAAATATTAACAGCAAAAGCCTCCTAATAATATCCCATGTTGTGAGTGAGAAAAAGGCTTAGATTGGCCAAATAGTAAATGGGTCCATTACTTATAGCTCTAATGCAACACTAAACAAGCAAACTTTGCACATGACTAGACAGATGTTTGTGGTAACATATGAGGAACTCTGCATACATGTGATATCTTCCTGGACTATTCTATTATCATATCAACAGCTTGACTGGGTGCTACAGTCAGTGAATAATTTATAGGAAGCTGTGTGACATCACTGAAAAGTAACTATCTACTCTGTAATACTCTGTAATTGAGACCTAACAAAGATCACGTCAATCACTGCATTGTCTGAGAGAGATCTGAGTTACACACAGTGTATAAACAATGCCAAAGTCTAGTATGCCAAGTAAAAAATCTAAAATGGAGGATAATTTGATAGAAGTGTGTGAACACTGAAGGTACAGCTAATGTGTTTTCATAAAGAACTCATTTTCCTGATTGTCACTCTGCTCTGCTCAAATGGCAGACACCTGCTTTGTATTTCTTGCCCGCAACAGAGTTGAAAAACCCTGGGCTTGGACTTAATTCAGCCCATCGCTCTGAGTTTCTCATTTACATAATGACAGAGAAAATTAGCAAGGAGGAGGGAAGCGAGGAGAGAATGAAGCGATTTGGCAGCGAGAGGAGAGGAGAAGAGACGAGAGGAGAGAAGTGAAGTGAAGCGATCTGGCTCTTATTCTCTCTGCCTACCTTCACAGCGGGTGTCGATGCCGGAGCCGCTGATGCTCGCTTCGCACCCAGCTCTGTGCTGCTGGTCGTCACCGCGATAGTGACCGGGCTGGGCAGGAGGGAGGGGATGACTGGCAGGGGGAGGAGTCCGGGTCGGTTGTTGCCATTGGCTATGGGTGGGGCAACAGGTGAGCAGGCGTTGTTGGTTACTCCGTTGTGCAGGACGGTCCCAGCCGGACGATCTCGGCGGTCCCAGGGGCCACGGTAGTCCCTCTCAAACCGGTGATGGTGACGTGACATGACTTCCTTTCAGAGGCAATGTGGCACTGCCTGAGAGAGACAGAGATAGAGAGACATACATGAGACATTGTTTAAAGGTTTATAGGGATGTAAGCTGATTCAGGTTCAAGTTCCTTTGAAGGGTCTAAAACATGTGGATCAGCTAAGGTTTAATCATCCCTGGCTGGATTGTCTCGGAGAGGATGTCGAATGTTGAAAGACACAAAGGTAGGTTTTTATTGGAGTATCGTTAGGATTTGATTGCAATAATCAACAAGAGCATCAGTGAGGTCAGGATGTTGGATAACCACCACCACACCTCATAAATCTGGGAAG
>BRDA01009506.1:10231-21662 GCA_036984385.1 Crenuchus spilurus | reverse complement strand
AGGTTTTTATTGGAGTATCGTTAGGATTTGATTGCAATAATCAACAAGAGCATCAGTGAGGTCAGGATGTTGGATAACCACCACCACACCTCATCCCCAACTTATCCCAAAAGTACTGGATGGAGCACCATCATTCCAGAGAACACAGCTCCCAGCTCAATGCTGGGATGCTTTATACCCCTCTACACAGTAAATCTGCCAGTGTTAAATCAACACTATTGGAGTTAAATTAACACTGAGAGTGTTACATTTTGACACCCTCAGTGTTAATTTAACTCTAATAGTGTTGATTTAAAACTGACAGATTTATTGTGCAGCCCATTAGACATGACAATAGTTTCATGTCTGTGTATGAGCTTAAAATAACTGAATGCATTAGAAGGAGCATCCACAAACGTTTGGACATACAGTGTATGTGATAAATCCGAGATTAAGCCTTAATCTTAACTATAAAAATACAGAAAATGTTCAATTTCAGTTATTTTTCAAGACTGTACTGAAATCATTATATCCATAATTAGCAGAAAAAGCCTTACAGATTACAACATATGTTGTTTGCATCTTCCTTCGAACCTTTATTTCAGAAAAATATCTTTTGATTTGTGAATCCAGAAATGTCAGTCAGTGTTAGTGCAAACAAAAGGCGGGTAGGCGAGAGGTGTGAGCAATGCAAATTGCCTTCATGACTGCGCCACTCATCTTTAGGATGTCTTGTACTGCAAACATGTGAGCTCTTCCCCAGCAGATGCTGCCACTACGTTTGATTGACGGCGCATACACAAAACGCTCCATTTACTTATTTTAATACTCATTCTGTCAGCCCTTAATGAGGGGGAAAAATTAGCATTTATTTACAAGAAATAAGAGGAAAACTGCAGCACCCACTGCTTGAGGGAAGGTTTGGTCTATTCCATATGGTTAAGAGATCTGTCCAGCTATGCCAGGTTTTCTTAATGACTTTACTCGTATAGCTCCCAAAGCTCATAACTCAAACCCATCTAGAGTCCTAATTAACCGGACAGCCCATTTCACAACTCACTTTATTGCTTTAAACTGCTGATTGGTTCACAGGGAGCACCCTGAGCAGACTACCAACCACCTCGACTTCTCTCTTGCTGTCGGAAAGAAAAAGTTTGCTTTATTTCTTTGGGTTGGCGAGTTGGTAAACTTAATTTTCCTTTATTTGCTGTGGCTTCTTTATCTAGCCGTCCTCCACAGACAGTTGTGTGTAATAACTCTGGAGACCCCCAGTTGGGAATTGGCTTATTAGTTTCTCTCTTTGTACATGTGGGAGAAGATTAGCCTGCTTGTAAAATAAGCCAGTATGGGCTATTCCGGAGCTGAGCAACAAAATCAGGATTTATTGCACTTTGGCAACCCGTTTTATATTGAAAAGTCAGCTGCATTGGGCTACATCAAGAAATAAGCTTGTGTGAAGCTATTGTGTGATATTGTGCTGCTTCTCCAAAGGAAACACCCAAATGTGTTGGAATAGATAAGGAGACATACAATTTTTATACATAATCTAGTTATGCACGTTCTGAATTATAGTGAGAAAAAACCTTTTTGGTTGATTGTGAAAGACTAGGTCATTAAATCCTCTTTCTCAACAGCACACTGGAAGTGCATCTTTACTAATATAGCATGGAGGGCTATCAAAGAGTCAAGCAGGTGGATTTTCAGCGCAAAAAAGAAAGGACCATTTCCATTACCTAGGAGCTTCCATCAGCTTTACATGGCCATATCTTTTGCTGCCTCCTCATACCTTTCTAACCATTTCTCATAATAACAGTGCAGTTATTACATAGAAGCATACATACATACAACTGCAGAGACATTAGCAGCCCTTCCTGTAATTATACTACATATTACAAGCAGCATATAAATTATTCAAGGAATGTATTGGATTGCTTCTGTAGTTTAATGTTTGCTGCATTTCCTCAGTTAACACATACTGTATGGTCTACACGTTTAAAATGAAGCTTTCTAAATGGTCCTTGATTTGAAATTGCAGTTAGAATTGCAAAAGAACTGCAATAGAATATGTTATATGTGTCTTTAAACTTAAAATAAAAGTACTTCACACACACAAATCTGTTTACAACCACAATTCTTTAAATAGCCATCTACTGAAAGGATCCTTAGGGAACCAGTAGTGGTTCTTCTATATAGTCACTCTACAGAAGGCTCTGATGAATCATCCATTGAAAGGTCCTTTAGTAAACTGAGCTTAATAAAAATAAAAAAAATCTGTATTAAAGATTAATACTAAAGTCATACCGACTATGAAGAAACACGTGTAATTATTTATTAAACAAACAAGTGTTAAACACACCAGAATATGTTTATATTTTACATTCTTCACAGTAGGCACCTCTTGCTTAGATGCAGCTTTCTTGGCATTTTCTCAGTCAGCTTTATGAGGTAGTCACCTGGAATGGCTTTCAGTGAACAGCTGTGTCTTGTCAAGAGTTCATGACTTGCATTTCTTGCCTCTTAATGTGTTTGAGACATCAGTTGTGTGTCTACTTTGAAGTAAAATCTAAAACATGTTTTGGTTTGTTCAACACTTTTAACTTTAATACATGATTCCTTATGTGTTCCTTCATAGTCTGAATGACTTCAATGTTAATTTACAATGTTGGGAAAAAATAAATAAAGATGAGAAGGTGTGTCCAAACATTTAACTGGGATCATACATATTTTATTTATGTGGAATTGGCATTACATTGCCAAACGTTTGCGGACACCTGTTCATTCAGCAGCCTCTTCACACTAAGTTTGTTCCTCACAAACGCTCTTGTGAGCAGACAGCAGATGTTGGAACGTTCATGTGAGGATGCGACTGCATTCATGTTGGGTGATTAGTTCTCTATCACACATTTACAGTTGATCACCAGGGTACTGGATGGAGCACCGTCACTCCAGAGAATGCAGTTCTTCTGCTCACAGTCCAGCACAAGTCCTCCAATTGTTGCTTATGGGTGGCATCTATGGAGTGTACTATTATATTACCAGTGCTACTCTATGAAGATTATACAAAGTATGTTTGTATATATGCAAATGAACACCCATGTCAGCATTAGTTGAAATTTTAAAGTAGCCGAGTAGTTCAGTCATTTGAAGAAGCGTCTGTATATTTTTGTACAGACAGTTTTGACAATCATTGATATTTTATTCATGTGCAAAAGATGTACACATCTGAACCCTCCACTAAAAAATTCTTTAGGGAAGTAGAAGGGGTACTTCTTTGGCATCATCCTGAAGAACACTTCATTTCAAGTTCATACCACACATTTTTTATCCTGCCATATTAAAGAGTAAAATATAAATTTCATGACTGCCCTAGGCCATGTGATTTCATTGCAAATGAATGCTAGATAAGTAAACACATTAGTTATGAGTCTTGATGCTAGTTCGTGCTTTAATTCACCGTACAAGGTAAATACTGCACTATGCACTGCCCGCCGCGCCAATTACATTTCCATCCTGAGAGAGAACACAGAAAGGGAGACAGTAAGGAACTGCCAATGAAGCATTGACTGGCACTTCATTTGGGATAGTGCATTGCTTTTTAATGGGTTGGATGAGGTAAAGGAGGAGCGCAGAGTGGTTTTTCCTTTCTCTTCTATCTTTCCTTTTTTCGACTTGTGCTTGACTGTGCTGAATGCGGACCGCTGACACGACAGCTTAATGATTAGAACTGACGTTCGGCACACACGCGCCTGTGAGCAGAGAGAGTGTGTGCTGAGTGAGAAAGAAAAGACAGCTCAAGTTGAAAAAAAAACCTCAGAGAGGTGATTAACCGAAAAGAAATGTCCAATAGCTGGTTCACACTCCAAAATCACTCCCAAACACACGCATATAAGCAAGCGTCCATCTCCTGTGCATGTCAATCAAGGCAGATCCAAGAACGTTTACAAAGCAGAGTAGAAGGGTGGAGAGAGGCATAAAGACACAGCGAGAGCCCGAAACCAACAGATGGGCTGAGGAGCTGAGAATGACACACCGGCACTCTTATTTGCTGTCGCTGTTTCTGTCATCTCTCTCTCTCTCTCTCTCGTTCTCTCTCTATATATATATTTATAGATTTTAATGCTTTCATTGGGTGGGCTATGACAAGGAAAGCACATGGGGAAGTGCAGGCCTATCTGACAAAGCCAGAAATATCTTTCTCTGAGGATCCATATATAAAGCCATTCTTCATGTCCTTGCTGTGCTTACATAGATTCGGCTGATGGAGTTTTCATTTGACTCATACCTCTGACTCACATAAGGCTACAGCAACAGGAAGGCATAGTGACCATTACTATAGGCCTTGTGATATGATATTATCACAATGCTTAAGCCTACAATTTTTAAAGGTCTGTTATATGCTAAGGATTGATTTATGACGTGTAGCTGTATTAACATATAGTCATGTCCTACTTTTGACTGTAAATCATGCCTCCAAATACATCACTGTTTGTGCTCTAAACAGTAGGTGCTCTATGATAATACCATGAAGGTTATGAGCAGACTTGGCCTTTGCCAAGACTGTCACTCTGGTAGAAGCTTAAATTTACATTCTCTCCAGCGGTCAGCACAAAGGGCATAATTCCAAATGGAGACTAAATACATGGCATGCATTCACAGACAAGCCAGCAACCCCAGAGTCACATTCAGAACTTGAACTCTTTCTGTTCCTGATATACAGGTAGGGCTGTCATGATTATTACATAATCAACTGATCACAATTCTCTTTTTGTCATTATTCTCTTTTTGGATTTGCCCGAGCATCCCCACACTGTGGGTTTTTTCTATCCACTGAACTACTGGCCCTCCTATTGGTCAGTATGGTACTATTTAAATAAAACTTTTTGATTGTGTTCGATTTTGTTCATACATAATTATATCTGCTGATTTTTTTGATTACTAGCAAATGCCAAAACCCTGCTGTGCTGCTTTCCACCACTGGAAATGGGCTCCTATGTCCTGACTTGATAATGCCAATAATCAACTAACATTGCTTGCAGCTGTGACTGTCTTATTCCTGTAAAGGGTTCACCCCTCTGTGAATTAGCGCTGGTCATCAGGTGTTATTGCCCACAGCTGTGACTAGCTTATTTTAGGGGTTCGCATTGTGTGCTTGATGAGCGATCATTAATTTTGCCTGTGCAGGT
Organism: Crenuchus spilurus; assembly: GCA_036984385.1. Lineage (NCBI taxonomy): Eukaryota > Metazoa > Chordata > Actinopteri > Characiformes > Crenuchidae > Crenuchus > Crenuchus spilurus. The sequence goes on along the minus strand of BRDA01009506.1, from coordinate 16,500 downwards.
TAGACTCTGACAAAACAAGTGGTCATTTTTATTAGGGTTTCACCCTGCCTTTTTAAACAATCTCTAGTACCTCAGTCTCATGTGAGGCCAGAGACTTTCCTCTTGTTTCTATCTGGTGTGTATGTGTGTTGGCTGTGAGGAATCTGCCTATAAATCTGGACAAACTTCACAGGGTTCTATCCCTCTGGGAACAGATCCAGTATGGCCACTCCTCATTTCCCAGTGTGAGATGTAAGATTTAGAGATGTATGCTTTTTGGCAATATTTGCCTGTTTCACCTCTCTAGTTTGGTTATTGTTCAGGGCTACAGCATCACTACAGGTGCAATAAGTGGTGCGGCAGCCCATTGCACTTTTCATTCCATCCTCCTGTCTGCATCGAACCTGCTGGCTTTTTGCTCTGGGTTTTTCTTAAAATGTGGCTGCAATCCAGGGAGAGTTCCCCACTTTTCTTCTCAATCTGGATTGCTGGCTGCCACTTTAGATGATCAGACTCTGTAACGCCTTAAAAACAATGACGATCACAAAATTCTCCATTGGACCCGAGTGGAAGCCATACTAAGCTACTACAAAAAGCTAAACACACATACACAGACACATACAGATAGAGTCCCTCTAGGACAACAGAGGTATTGTGAGCGAACTTTAACTAATGAGAAAGACTGCTTGGTACAGAAATAGCCACGGGCGATGAATGAAGAGTGTCTTTTAGTCCCTGTCGCAGGCTGAGGTAGGCTTCACACTGTGGAAGAGAGCGATCTACTGATAAAAGAGAGAGAGAGGTGGCAGTATTACTGATCAGGCATACAACAGCGCCGGCAGCCCCCACACTGCAACTATGTCGGCTATTTTTAAAATCACTTCTACAGGCAAAAGAACATGAGTGTTATAATTGAAGCATGTGAGGAAAAATAAGCTCTGTATTTGAAAAAAGTATATATACTAGCTTAAAATGCTGATGCCTGTAGCTGACAAACAGCATCATGCCTCACAGATATCTGCCACTTTCCTGCTTTCGTCTTATCAATTAAAGCAGAGCCACTAAATGGTGTTCAAAGGTGCATTGGCAGATTGTCCTTTTGTGTCTGTGGCCTTAATAACACAGCGGGGTTAGGCTATTGTGAAGGCTTTGTGGAAAGCTGTGCATTGACTCTATTCAAAAAGAGCCATTAGCTGGCTAGCTAGAATTCAAACAGAACATAGCCATACTGGAGGAACACATGGAGGCCATGCTGCTCTCCAGAAGCCAAGACTCTATTTTCATACCCAAACAGAGCAAATGACCTCATTTAAACTCATCTTATCTACTGTCAGGGATATCAATGCTCCAAGGCTGTGTACAGATAAACAACCTCCACCAGGGACTTAATGTGCCGTATTGATGTTTGACAAACACACAAACATGAATCTCCATAAAATGGCCTGTTTACTGCCCTCTCTGCTGATATCGATGACCACGGCTAATACAAATGGTGACAACATAATCCAAAGCTGTCGAGATATATTACAAATAGTGAAATAATACCACATTAGGGTTGGCCAGTATGGCAAGAAAAATCTATCTGTGGCTTGGAATTGACTTTTTTTACAATGTTATACTACCACACATTCGTGTCCTACCATTAACCTCAACATAAAAAAGCTTTTATGTTATTTTACATCCTTTGAGAAGGTGGTTATAACCAAGCTTTCCTCACTGAATACATTATTGTGCTATAGAGCTAAAACTCAATGGTAAATTTTGCCCTTCAGTTTGATTCTCATAGACATCCTCACAAAAGCAGGTTTTAAAATACAGATTTGACATCTGAGAGGAATGTCACACAAAGCACTTTGCTTTGTTATACAGAGAATAACGTTTCCTAAATGCTTCTTCCGTTGGATGCACACTGATTGGCCAAAATATGTTATCGAACCTCCGTGTGCAGCCAAATTAGCTCTGACCTGATGCAGCATGGACTGTACAAGACCTCAGAAGGTGTCCTGATGTTATTGACAAATGTACAATCAGGATTTGGGAAATTTGGAGGCCACGGTCAATAGCCACTCACTACTGCTGACCAGGAGCACTCCACGAGCTTAGCCATTTCAGGGATGCTCCAAACTGTGCTTTCTGAACATAATAATTTGAACCTTGATAGAGTTGCTGAGATGTTCATAAGTCCAAAACATTGATTGTGAGAACTGGCTGCTTGCTTACTGCATAGTAAAGTCCATATACTGACACATACTGTTGTTCAGAGATATCAGCATCATTCACATTCATCATGGTCACAATGTTTTGGCTCATCTCTGTATAATTCTGGGATAATAAGTGGTGTATGAATTGGTATTAACATTACATGATGTATTCATTACAAAAATGTAATTTACCCAAAAAAAAATTCTAAGAACATTCTAAGAAAGGTTCTCATTGAACCAAACGTGGTTCTTCTTATGGCATCTCGCCAAAGAACAATTTTTTGTTACACTCGAGGTATTTACACACTCCGCTGTTAAACTGAGCATGTAATACTGTACACTACATTGACAGAATATTTTTGAATGATACATATATAATATATATTGTGTGATATTCATTACATCCATTCATTATCCCACCCGCTTAATCCTTATCAGGGTCGTTGTTAGTCCCCTACCCCCTCACTGGGGGCAGGGCAGGGAACGACACTATATTCAGTACAATACTGTGATATTTATACAGCATTATGTGCAACATTTTAATCCTTCAATGCACAATATTCCATGTAGCAGTCATGTATATTTAGTTGTAAATATTCTCCAGAGTGTCTGATAAGTTGTATTTTATTGTTTTACTTATGTTTATATTAATTAATTAATTAAAAAGTCTATTTTAATACCCATTTCTATTACTGAGTACTTCACTGTGCCTTTGCTGCTGTAACACTTAGAATTTTCCCACGGTGGGAATAATAAAGGATTATCTTATCTTACCTTAAATACCATTCATTTAATGAGAAGATATTTATATCAGTCTGGCCTAGTGAACCTAATGAAAATGGGAGGTAAGAGGTTTTGAGTCAGATTCGTATCAGAATAGGGATCAGAATCAGATTTATTGGCCAAGTGTGTTGACACACACAAGATTATACAAAGACAATTAATATATAAAGTAGAAAAAGTCATTAATGGTTTCTCTTTTTAACAGCAGGTTGAAGTCTTCAGCAGGCTGCAGTTATTCCTAAAATGCAAATGTCTCTCCTTGATTAATTCAGGTAAATTATTCACATCTGGAACATTTTCAGTGCTCTGCTGACTGACGTGGCTATATACTGCCTGCCAGTGCTGTAAAACTACTGGTGCAGCACTGCTTTGCAGGGACACAGGGATCAATCCAAAGCCATGGTCTGTGAAAGAGCTTAAAAAACCTCCAAGTCAGTGTAACACATGGAGTCAAAACGACTGTGTGGTTTGTTCAATGTGAAACCTCTGTCCTTACATTCTCCCTGTCAGCAAATGACACCCCTTATTAATATTTATAAATCCCACTGAAATTAGAGCAAGGTGATTAAATCACATTTCAGAAGCAACGGGAGAAAGGAATTAAATAAAGAATTGCAAACAGACAGGGTGAAATCTACAATACCCCTCCTCAAATCATGCATTCATGCATAGTAGACTGCTAATTAAAGCGTTTTGTTCTTTGTTTTTGTTTTTTTGTGAAGAAAACAGGCAACATCAACTAACAGAGCACTAGCAGAGGGGACTTGTAGGCACATTTGAAGGCCTGATTTATAAAAGGCAGCAAAAGTCATAGCACCTTCACCTCACCAGTCTGTACACAAATAAACAAATGAATAAATAAATAAACAACAGCAGCTGTGGGATGTCAGCATTTCTCAGTTTCACTTTTTGACACAGTAGATTAACTGTTTTAATGCAATTACATTCAATTATTAGTTAAATAAAATGTAACTTCAATGCAACTAATCACACTAGTTTTCCAAAGTCTTCCATTCTTTTACCACTTTCTCCTGCTGAGCTCCTGAATGGTCATTTCTCCCTTTAATCTCCCAATTTCATAGTGATACAAATCAAAACTGTGTCGCTGTCTGGTATGTGTCATTGTACAGTACCTGGCAACCAAGAGATTGAAAGGGGTTTTTTTCATGTTTTTTCAAAAGTGAAAGTAAAGTTTATGCACACTCCCCCAGACTATGTCTTGTTCACTCGACACCAACCAATCCCTGCCCTTTGCCACCTTTACTGATAACCTGGAAAACATAGTCTAATGTTGGTAAGTTTCCGTGTTAAAAACACAAAAGATGCCGTTTTGTAATAACTGTGATGTGTACATATCCTCAAATTCAGACCATGAAATAACTTCACTAAGTGTCAAGGCCTCATTGTTCCACATCATAGCAATACATCTCTGCACCTTTAACCCTCATCATATGTGTGTCAATATTTAAAAAGAAGCATGATGCTATATACTGTATATAGCTCAAAGAGTGGATTTGTACACAGAAAAAGCTGTTTGTTTTAGACATTAAAGGGTTAAATGAGAAAGTGAGAGAGCCAGAGGGAGGGAGAGAGATGACAGTGAGTGTTACAGTGAGAGAGAGGAGGACAAAGAGCATGACTGAAACAAAGACAGCAAAAGAGAGAGTGTATGTGGGTGTTTGCCTATGTGTGTGAAACAGGCTGAGATAGAGAGAGAGAGTGAGCGAGAGAGAGAGAGAGAGAGAGAGAGAGAGACACAGAGAGAGAGAGAGAGAGATTAAAGCAAGGTATTCTCTGCTCTCAGCAAATGGCTTCATTGTCCTTGCAGACAAACATTTGCCTTCAGATGAGAGGAAGCTTTGATGCCCAGCAACAAAAGAACAGAGCGATGGGCACTTGAGCTCAGGACAGGTACGTACAAGTTATCTAAGAAAAAGAGCACTGCTCATCAGCTCACACACACACACACACACACACACACTGCTCAGCACCTCAATTATAATCACCCTTTAGAGTTTATAGCTACAGAGTTGAACCAAGTATCAAAAGTGCTGAAACTTTTCAATACTAATCAGTTCTATTCTCTTTTAAAACAAGATCTACCACATGCACACTGTATTTGGCTGAATTTTTCATGACAACTGAAGTGTTAGTTAAACTGTAAAATTTGGAAATGTGTCTGTGTTCGCGCAAATAAACTTTTGGCATTAAAGACAATGATGCATGGCTGCCAACACTCCAAATTTTGTGGGAGTCTTCCTAAATCTAACCCTTTCTCCTGCTGTCTTCCTGGTTGGTCAGTCTCCTGTTAATCTCATAGTGACACTCTGTGTGGGGTATGTGTCTTGGCTAATGAGCATCACTCATTATAGCACTCTGAGGTGGACAGTTAGGGCTAGAGCTTGAATTTTTTGTCAACCCCCTCCATAGCCTGATGTTCTCTTGGGAACCTGATTTGCCGAAAAATGAAAAAATCTCCTCTTTCTTACTGTATAACATTGCCACGTATTATTGGGAGTTTTTTTCATTTATAGTCTAAGGATTGATTTGGTATCCTGTATAATACTGAAATAACATTTAGATAAATACAAAAGTAATTATATAGCCAGTTATATGATGATGTGTATTAACATTAAAGATGTCAGAATCAGCAAATATTTGCTACTGACACACAAGTAGATTTATTCTGATTTATTCTGAATAACCCATGTACCAGTTTTATTATTTTATATTACATAAGCCAGCCAAGCATTCAAATGCTCAGGTTACGGCATGTGTCTTCACCAGCATGTGTGTTCTGTATCAACGCATTCACAACTTCACTCATACAACTCACAAAATGTGCTGTTGTCTTTTTTTTGCCTGTTGTTTAAAAAATGAAAATATAATATAATAATAATAATAATAATAATAATAATAATAATAATAACAATAATAAAAAAGCCACAGTTAATAATCCCCATAATCTGATTAGCTGAGATACTTTCTAGGAGTGCTGATATTGATGATAATGGCACTCAGACCAAAGCCCTTTAAGTATTACTCCATCACTTACCTAGCGATGACCCAAGCGCCACTCTTTATTTAAGAGAGCTACTAATCCCCCGTACTTTCTCGCGCTCATTGAGGTGTGAGAACCAGGGGTTGCTCGAGACTCCCCGGGCTGTGAGCACACGGTGGGGCAATAGGGCGTTTGCCCTAGCGGCCCCCAGCCTCTGGAATAGTTTACCTGTCGATTTACGTCTTATCCCTGACCTTTCCACCTTCAAAGTATGCTTAAAAACGTATCTTTTTAGGATGGCTTTT
>BRDA01009506.1:0-10131 GCA_036984385.1 Crenuchus spilurus | reverse complement strand
GCTGCATGATACTGATATTATAATTACTAATATTATAACTGCAGTATACAAATATTATAATTATATTGACTGATATTACAATTACAGTAGGCCTTGCAATATATTAAAACACACAGGAACATATACAGGGTAGTCAGCAAGCAAAATGGGTTTTTCAATGGCTGATATATAGAAAGCAGGGTTGCCAATATATATATACAATGGTAACCCTACTTACGAGTGTAATCCGTGCAGGAGCCGAGCTCGTTAGCTTGTTTGCTCGTTAGCTGGATGCATTTTCCCCATAAGAATACATGTAAAACTGATTAATCCATGTCAGCTGGCCAATATACAGTATACTTTAATATGCTAAATAATGTGTTTATATGGGTTTTTAAAAACATAAATGTGACGACGACGACGCTCGTGTAGGCTGGCCGCTGAGGAGAGGGAGACCGACGGTGCTCATGTAGGCTGGCGGCTGCATGGTTACACTTATCATATGAAAAGGAAAAGTAAAATGTATCTAACTTTCTTGTTCACTACCTTTTGCTACCTTAGTGTCACTTTCACTAGCACTTTCAGTTTCACTGGACAGCGGTCAAAGGTAATGACTGACCTGTTCTTCTACGGTAGCATCTAGGAGATGCTACGACCGCAGCGCCCCTAGCGGTTTGGCATAGTTGAAGAAATTTACGCTACTCGTTAGCTGGAATATTACTCGTTACCTGGAACAAAAATATTCCGAGATCTCGACTCATTACCTGGAATACTCGTTAGTAGGGATGCTCGTAAGTAGGGTTACCTTAAAAAAAGTACATGTACTGTATATATATATATATATATATAAACAGTACATGTACTTTTTTTACCTATTTATTTATTTTTGTTCATTTGAGATAAAAGGACAGTATTTACTATTATGTGTTCATTATCTGCCTCAACTGGGAATAGAATGTTTTTTGAGCCCTGTAAAATAGTGCAGCTTGAATTGTTCTATCGCAGTGACACTGACAAGGCTGCCCGCAGATGTGCCTGTAAATATGTAATTTTGTTTTTTTATGTATTGTTTAAAATATAAGATTGTTTAAAAATAATTGCCCACTGCCAATTTTTATCTAACAATATTTAATTGTCCTGATGAATCAGTGGGTCACTAATACAGTGTAATCTTTGATCTTTGAATTTACTATAAATGAGTTCATATTATCTTTAAAGGGGACATTAAAATTTGATTCATTTGATCCATTCTCATGTGTATGGCCATTTCTAGGCAGCTCAGATAGTTTTTATATCAACTGCTTTCATAATTTGTAATAATATTTGTAGTCAAATCAAAATAAAGCCACACCACTCCCACACAACTCCATTCAACTGCAAAATCCATATTACACACAATGTTCACACCTTGGCTGACTTTTTCAACATTCTTCTTCATGAAAAGATATCAATGGTGTTGTTTTAATCTTTTTTCCTGCTTCAGTCATACAACTAATTCAACTGCTGGTCTCTTATTGAATGTGTATTCTGGTTTGTGTTATATTGAAATAAATTACTAAGTGACCATAGTTCTGATTAATTCTGTACCCTTGCCACAACATGCATCCCCTTTTTAATCATTCCTGTTCAGTAACTCTGTGATTTCCTCCATTACTGATCAGAATGAATGGTTATCTTGTTCATTTGATTGATATTGAACTAAAGTAAAAGTTGATTACCTTTGCTTGAAAAACAGCCACTTCAAGAAGGGGCTGCATCTCGCAGGAGGGCAGCCAAATTTAACACAATACAGTCAGCGTGTTCTAGTGATGCAGTTTCCTTTTTTGAAACCAATCAAAAACTGGAGCTCTTTGTCCTGTCTCCAGCAGTCCAAAACTACAAACCATGAAGAAGAGAACAGACTGAATCACAGTCATAATAAATTAATCATCATGAAGAAAAGTCAACAGTTACTCATAAGAGAAGTAGCAATAATCAATGAGCATAGTTAAGAGTCATAAAATCTTCTGATTATTATTTGTTTTGTAAAACAGTCTTTCGGGGCAGTCCTGCCCTGGTTTTAAGGGATATGGTCTTGTGACTGGATGGTCACCGGTTCAGGCTGAATTCATGACTGAAGTGCCCTTCAGCAAGGCGTCTAACCCCCAACTGCTTCCCGGGCACCATGGATAGTGCTGCACACTGCTTCGGGCACATGATCTCACAGCCTAGTGTGTTCACTAGTGTGTGTGTGTTTCACTGCACGGATGGGTTAAATGTGGAGGTGAAATTATGCTGTGCGCAAAAACATTGGCAAAATTTAAGCTAATCTAACCTTTCAGGGAGAAAAGTAAAAAGGAAAAATAGAAAAATCTTAAATTATCTTGTACTGACATACTCTAGAAATGACCAAAGAAATATTTACAAAAAGTGAACTTCCTCTTAAGCACTAATAGTAGGGAAATCAAGCAAAATATAAATATAAAAGATGGTGAATTAAGAGACACAAAGGCTAGATAAGCGTGATTATCAAGTGGCTTAATCTGTGACTAACTGAAAAGAAAAGAAAAATGAAAAAGCAATGAATCAAGACACACTAATAGTGAGCATGACATTAACTAGAAAGATGTTCATAAGAAACAAAGCTAACACTTCATTTTAGCTTGCAATATAAGGCCTTTAAATGGAAAGTTGCCTTTGTGTAATGCTATATATAGAAAGTAATACGGATATAACCCTGTGATAGTGCAGACGCTTAGATTACATTAGCAATGCCAGTTTTAATCAGGTAATCATAGAGCAGGTTTTGTTCCTGTGTGATGTATATCACATGTGGAATGGCAGCTAGCCAAAGACTTTTTCATAGTGATGTAGCAACACCACCATAGTTCACACTCACTGAATGCTTCGTAGAGCATTTTTAAAATTTGTAACAAATGTAAATATATAAATATAGATTATATTTGCATTTTGCAAACATATATAATACATTTCATAATAATATATTCCATAGTTCAACAGGATGGCAAGTATTGTGACACAACGTAGCACTTTTATACATCCAGTATATATGTACTAGGATGCATGTATGTATTAAACAGTCTCAGAACTCTCACTTTAGCAGGATCAGCCCCTCAGCCCTGTATTGGGCTGACCGTGCCATAAGCCTTTAATCCTGCATGTGACCACACTACCTGATAGATTTGCCAATATTATCAGTGTAGGTGTCTGCTCCTGCTGACTGCCGCTAGAAGCTCAGCCAACATGACAGCATTGCAATTCCACTGAGACACGAGTTATACATCTGTACCTGTACTTCTGGATGTGAAAAAAACATAATCGTATATGTCAGAACAAAGATTATTCTGATGGGACGCTCTTGAAGCCACAGGTCAGAGCTAACATGAAAAGGGAGACGCCTCTTTCTTGTGCAAGAACGGAGTCTCTATAAGAGATTTCCTTTCAACTGCTATGATACACACACTCTCATTACCAACCATATTGAGCTCCACATGGTCATCTGGATCCAGTACAATTTCACAGTCAAATTAAGCAGAATAGATCATACTGCTGGGCAACTAAAAATTCTACCGAAACCATGAAAGTCATTCCATATAATGACTCTGTGCTCATTTGATACACTATACAGTACAGTATTAATTCTGAAGCTCCTGATGCTTGAAAACAAGAAGTAATTTAAAATAAGCAGTAAATAATGTATAAAATAGCCAGCGATAGTATCTGCATGTTGCTTTCTGTTTTTTTAGCTCATAAGAATCCAACAATATTATGCTACATTATCTAATTATCATCTAATTGCCTAATAGGCATGTGATGATCATTTTTTAAACAAACTATACTAACAGTGTCCTGCAAAGTTCTCAAAAATAACTTTTTCACTGTCTGCCATACTAGCCCTCAAAAAGAATAAGCCACAGGAATCAAAACCCCTAAAAAGTTACTAGAATGTGCATCTGAGCACCACATAAGCCACGCCCCCTCCTCCTCCCACTTTACTCTGAAAGCATGCACTCACATGCCTAGTCTAGATCACTGACAGTGGTTCCTAAGGAGGAAGTTAAATGAAAAACCATCAGAAGAGACCAAAGTGTTCCTTTCTTGGATTTGTCAAGGAACTAATAACACCATGAAAGCTCTGACATCAGTACATCCTCAATGTTAATAATATGCTGAACTCATCTCTGAATTTCAATTAAAATCAGTATGTTCCTTTCATTACTTGACTAAAAGAACATAATATTAACCATCTAGCTGAAACTTGCTCTCCACTTTCCAAAACAATACAGTATAGTACTTATAAACTCTATTAACATGCTGTCATGGGTACCATGCTGAATTTAACTGAGCATTACAATCACATGGTAACTAATAGAGATTTGTTAGCAAATGATCTATTGTGCTAGTATTAAAAACAAGTACACAAATTCAACATCTATACTACTATTATGTATGTTTCCCACTTAAGTAGTATTGTACTGTTTGGTAGTCACTGTATTTTGACAGAAGGAACAGTAGTTCTTTTCCATAAGGGGTTTACAAACATAGCTTGTTTACATGCGCCCTTTACTACAACAGCAGAGCCTTGAGTAGAGTCTATACCCACATGTGCGCAGCTGCCAGGCTTTGACTGCGTTCTAAATCCCTGACAGTAAGTTTGGAGCATGAGCGCGTGCGCACTGCACGCTGATCCTCACACATCTGGAGACGATGGCACAAACACACGCAGCTTCAGTCCCAAAAGCAGGACAGGCTCGTATGGTAAAGTGTCCTCAAACACGCCCTCTGCTACTGCCTGAGGACGAACATTAGCAAATAAAATAAAAAACGCAGAAAGTCAGAGCACCGGCGCGAGCCTCACCTCAACAAACTGCAGCCGCAGCCTCCGTCCTTGTTTCCCTCAGATGTGGACGCTTCCCTGCTCCACTGTGACTGTACGGCTAAAAGACCCGCTCCCGGCCCCGCTCTCCCTCTCCGTCAGGTGTCTCCTGTCTCTTGAAGGAGTTGACAGACCCTCCCAGCTCCTGACAGAAGATGCGAAGCGCCAGGCAGTGTTTCAGCCTCAGCTGCGCCGTGCTGCTACTTTACTCCGGCTCTGCTCCGCCCCTTTCGCGCTCTGCTTTGTGCCGTCATTTATTTATTTATTATCTTCTCCTACCCGTATTCCGTCAAGTCCCGCCCTCCTGCACAGGGATTGGCTAGTCGTTCCTTGTTTCGTACGCTGCGATTCGCTACTAGTTCAAACTCACGAGGAGGGTCTCGCGCTGTATACGTTATGTTTTTTCTTCCCACCCGTTTTCCGACAAGTCCTGCCCTTCTGAGCTATGACTGGCTTACGGTAACCTGTCACCTGCCCTAGTATTGGCTAGTAGTTCATGTTCACAAACAGTTCACCTATCGTTGAGTATGAACTATTAACCAATCCCAGCGCGTGAGGGGGAGACTTGTCTGAAAACGGGTGGGAAAACAAAAACACGTCTGTGCAAACAGGGCACATCAGCGCCACTTGCTGGCTCAAGTGAGAAACTACAGCAAAATCAGCATATCTATTACTTAATAAAAGCCAGAGTCTTGTAAAATATAAGGTAGTTCTAATAGCAATTATTTTTTTATTTTCATAATCATTTGTTTGTGGCTTGGAAATTAAACGACTAAAATCTTTTCTTTTTTCAGGTCTAGCTTGTGCTTTAAAGTCACCTTTCACAATTATCTAACAAACTACCTGCATACATCTACCGAGTGATCGTGAGAAATAGTGCAGGCTGACTGATACTGATATCTGATAATTGATCTCTAAAGATGGGAATGGATGCCACATATATAATACATCAGAGACTGTTAAATATTGAAGATGCCCTCTTATTAATTATTAAGTACAAGAACTGTCAATTTTCCAGCAGTCTCCAGTTTACTTTCTTCTGGGTAGTTGATGCTTTCCCTGGCACTGTTTGTCTGCAGCTTTCAAATGTATGGATATGTATGCAGCTCAGTGAGCCTTGGGTAGCTCCAGGGCCCAGGGGGATGAGGTACACTTCGTTCCGCTGGGCTTCAGCTGACCTGAACGTGTTTTTACACCTGACCCTAGCCAGCTTTAGCAGAGATTGAGACGTGACAGGGTTTTTCTACTTGCTTTTCAAATGGAAAACATTTAAGGGAAAATGATGCTTGAATTCCTAGCAGGTCAATTCCAGTGAAAAATCTAGGGGCCAGCCTGGGCAACCACATCACATTATAGCAGTAAGAGTCCTTGTGAAAGACTCCTAATGCTACATTCATCTACAAACACAATGACTAAAACTGTAATTCAGTATTGGATAAGAGCTTCTAGTAAATGCTGTAAATGTAAATCTTTTATAGTATCTACAAGGGTGAGTTAAAAACTGCACTTTGGATATATTAAAACTTCTGTTAGCTAAAAAGATATTATCAATGCTTTCTGTACGAGTTCACTGTCTGCAGTAACTGCTGTTCAGGTCTGAATGTGTTATCTCAGTTCATTTATGACTGCAGTGCAACAAAAAATGGCCGCCACACATATGATTTGCATGAAAGAAGAGCAGCATGCAGTGTTTCCTTACACCTTTGCGGATGTTTCTTTGGACATCTGCAAACAAAATCTGGAGTGATACCATAAGGAAGGGGAACAATTTTTTAATAGCATTATTGGTGATGAGACATGGATTCATCACTACGAGTCTGAGAGTAAACAGCAGAGCATAGAGTGGAAACAGCCTCAATTACTGACCAAGAACAAGTTCTGAAGTCAACCATCAGCTGGAAAATGCTGACAGTCTTTTTGGTTCCCCTGAAAGAAGCCATAAGAGGACAGAGATTCACATCAGTGAAGACAGTGGTGCATTCATGGCTCACAGCTCAGCCAAAAAAAAAGAATGAGAGAATGTGAAAGCTTGTTGATAGATGATAAAGTGTGTTGAAAAGCAGAGAAATAACGTCAAAAAACAATGTATTTGTCTTTTCTGAAAAGTGATAAAAATACATTTTACAGCCAGAATGCATCATTTTTACTCACACTCTGAGTAGTATTTTTAGTATCGGGGCAGCCTTAAGGTTAGAGAAGTAGGCTTTGGGGTTGATCTAGTTTAATCCCCAGAACTGGCAAAGATCTATGACTGAAGTATTCTTGAGCAAAGTACCTAAATATCAAGTGCTCCTCGGGCAGCATGTGGCTGCTCATTGTTGAGGGTATATGTGTGTGCTCACTGCCCCTTTTAGTGTGTGTGTCTGTGTGTGTGTGTGTGTGTGTGTGTGTGTGTGTGTGTGTGTGTGTGTGTGTGTGTGTGTGTGTGTGTGCGCTGGGCTTACTAATGTGTATGTGTTTATTCACTCCAGGTGGGTTAATGGCACAGAGGAACAGTGGGGACTAATAAAACTCTTCTTCTTTAATTTAAGTTACATAAATTCATCAGTTTAATAATAGTAATGACCTTGTTCACATTGTTCACAGTCCCCACTGGAAGAACAAAATGGTAAAGCAGTATGAGTGGAGAAAGAGAGATCCAAACAACATCCCTACTGCTGACCCCCACATGAGAATGGGCCATTCCAGTGTGGACAAACAGATCCAGGTAATTGGTCACTTGGGGAAGACGAGGTTGAGTTCTCCTATCCTACAGGAGCTCTGTGCGTCAGTAGGAGACTGTAAGCCTTTCTTGCTGGTATATTTAGTGCAGTAGTTTGGCAAGAAATCTAATATACACATTTCTGTCTTACCTTCCCCCTATCTCTCTATCTACATTTTGCTTTATTGTTTTCAGCCAGAGCTGCTAATGTAGCTACAAAGCAACAGAATAAGCTTATTAAAGAAGTCAACATCAAACTATTGTCTTCTTAAGTCATTTTAAACAGATGTTTTTCAACACTGTATGACATAAAAATGTAGTTTGGACAGTGCTAACTGGTCACATAGAGTTCAGTTTACATTCATTATTAGCTACATAAGCCTCGCTCCAGTGCAAAAATAGGATTTAAATATGACTTGATGAGCACATCTAGAGTAGGCTAAAGAAGTCAATTTCCCCTTAAACAGAACTATTCCATTAAAGGGGATGTTCACTTCTTTCACACACGAACACAATTTACCCCTCTATGTCTGCTAATTGATTTGTCAGCCTCAATTTCCTCAAAACCTATTTTTATCCTTTTTTTTTTTTAGAAAATCTCATTCACAAATATGCCAGAAAATGTTACACTTATTTGTGATGTCACTATAGCAATTCCTCAATTTTATGTCATATTTTTATTTTATTGCATTTTATGCTGACAGCTCAATTAGCATACAGAGATAAGTCAATTATGCCCAAATGTGAAATAAGGTGAACTTCTCCTCTAAACTGTGCACCTAACTCTACATCTCTCGAGTTCATTGCCAGTCACAAAGGTGTTCGGTATGTAGGGAGCAGTTGCGAATCTAATTCACAGGAACATTCGGTGTCCTTGAACGAGGCTCTTGAGTTGTGTGGAGCTGAACTAATTGCCACACAGCACATTCAGCTCCACGAATGGATGCTAAAATATCCAAGTCACCTTGAATAAACAAACCTGTAGCTGAGTGACAGAGCAGAAGGAACACTTTGGAAAGCAGCAAAGCAGCTTCTCCCAAACGTTTCACTAAGAGCCTAGAAATTAGGCTTATCTGCATTCAGCGTGTCTGAAAGCAATGAAGCAGGACGGCTCCAAAACAAATCAAGGCAGACTTCTAATGACTAGGGATATAAATGTATATGACCTTGCGATTCAAATCAATTATTCTGCTACAGTTCAGAATTATTATTATTGCTTTATAAATATCTCAATACTCATGTGCGACTGAGGAACTAAAGACAATAAAAACTGTTGACTGCTTTAATTTAATCAGTGAATAATTCTGACTGATTATAAAACTGATGCTGCTTGATCACAGCCTTCACTTTTACATTTGTTAATGCAATGTTTGGCATTTTCTACTGCATGTTTACTTTGTGTAGTAGTGTATGAGTTTACTCAGGAAATTAATTATGATTTTCAAGATATTCTCATTTTTGGAGCTGTGCTAGTATTTTGTAACTATTGCTATTAATGTCATTTTTTAGTATAATGCAGTATAATGAACTAAAGTTCAGATTCTGTCATTTATGGGAGTCTAAAAATGATCACCAAGGAAAAACAAAGACTGGCTGATAAATGTGAAGCCAGTCAACACAAGTCCATGGTCTTCAACTGTAGGCCGTGGCCCCCCACTGGGTCGTGAAGGTACTGCTAGTGAGTCCAGTGTATACGACTTTGTTACAACATGCAAATAATTTACCAAACATAAGTTTAAATATGGGAAATGTATTTATTGTGCACAAGTAAAACATTTAGGTTGAATTTGTTTGAGTAGTTTGATAAAATGCATGGCAATAATGACCAACTAATAAGCTTTATACTTTCAGTGCAAGTCAATGTTAACATTCATATGACATGATACATTTTAATGATCTTCTGTGGATGGTATTGTGTACCATGAGTCTGGGACCCCCTAGCATACAGTATTGCAAATTGCATTAGCAATGCACCTTATAACTATTTTGAGGATTCTTCTCTTCATTGATCAGAAGAGGGAATGAGTAGGTAACAAGAAGGGTCAGAGGGATCCTGCTAGTCATTATTTCCCAATACATATTGGGCTAGTTGTGTCCTCAAGGACATAGTAACAAACATCAGGTGGCACTTCTAGGATTTAATCCTGAATCCCAGCAGTGCAGACCCACCATTCTGCACTGCCTTTACAGAGTGCACCCAGAGGGAGGCAAAAGCTCATTTAAAGCTGACCTCTTGACTGAATTAGAGAGTCCTTCACAGAAAGGCCATTATTAGACACCATGTCATTAACACACTCTGTGCTAAGACTTGTAATAGCGGAAATAGCCTCACAACCTAATTTTCAGTTGGACAGTCAATTTGTGGAATAAATGGTAGTTCAAATATATGACGTTAAGTTTTATACCCTGTGCTTTTAAGTGCATGAGGCTTACATGCACAAGTAAAGTGAAAATTTTTTTGGAAAATCAAATTTTGTTTTTATATATATATATATATCAGTGGCGGATGCTCTAAGACTGCAAGGGAAGCTCAGCTTCCCCTAAAATGTCAAAAAATAAGTGATGAATAATATAC
>BRDA01009502.1:78115-97378 GCA_036984385.1 Crenuchus spilurus | reverse complement strand
GGCAGTCTGGGACAGTGCCTCTGGAGTGGCAGACTGGGGTGGTGGTCCCACTTTTCAAAAAAGGGGACCGGAGAGTGTGCCCCAATTACAGGGGAATCACACTTCTCAGCCTGGTAAAGGAAAGGAGAATTCGGCCAATAGTCAAACCTCGGATCCAAGAGGAACAATGACAGACGGATTGGTGCAGCCTCCGCAATAATGCGGTCGCTGCAGCGGTCTTTTGTGGTGAAGAAGCTGAGCCAAAAGGCAAAGCTCTCGATTTACCGGTCAATCTACATTCCTACACTCACCTATGGTCATGAGCTCTGGGTAATGACCGAAAGAATGAGATTGCGGATACAAGTGGCTGAAATGAGTTTCCTCCGCAGAGTGGCTGGGCGCTCCCTTAGAGATGGGGTGAGAAGCTCGGTCACTCGGGAGGAGCTCGGAGTAGAACCGCTGCTCCTCCACATCGAGAGGAGCCAGCTGGACACCTCCCTAGGGAGGTGTTCCAGGCATGTCCCCCTGGGAGGAGGTCCCGGGGAAGACCCAGGACACGTTGGAGAGACTGTCTCTCGACTGGCCTGGGAACGTCTGTGTGTTCCACCCGAGGAGCTGGCTGAGGTGTCTGGGGAGAGGGAGGTTTGGGTTTCCCTGCTCAGACTGCTATCTCCGCACCCGGCCCTGGATAAAGCAAATGATGATGGATGGATGGATGGATTAAATATGTGAATGTCTTCAGCGGTTTTAAATAGTAAAATTTTTTTTCAAAGCTTTTCACACTTATTTCCTCTCATTTGCATTCATTTTCACTGCCACTGGGGGGAGTGGGGGGAAAAAAATACAAATAAATAAAATTATATATAGGCATCATTATAATAGATGTTTTTTGGCAACTTTCTTTAACTGTGTACTGTGAGGTCATGCTGTCAGATGTTTTGCTGTAATTGGAAAATTATCTTCCCTGTTTTAATGGAATCGTGTCCATTGGGACAGTTTAAAGGAATGCAATTTTAAGTTCTGTATTAGTCTTCATAATCCAGCACTGATTGACTTGACCAGGTGAAAGTGAGTTGATTATGACTGTGGTTTTCTGTGCAGATGGTGCAGCCCAGCACAGGAGATGTGATGGTGGACTGTTTTAAGGACAACTCCTCTCGCTCAGAACTGGAGGCCAGAGTTCTGAAGGTCCAGCCTGTCGAGATCCTGGTCCCCTCCAACCTGTCTGAGCCTACAGAGTGCCTACTGCGCACCATCGCACTGTCCAGGTTAGATGTCCAGTGAGAAATGGAATATTATTATTCACAGTATAGATGAGCACATTTAGATTTGTTGATGTTTCAGCTGAAATTGGCAAAGATAACATGGATAAGGAAAACAGTTCATTTAAGATACATTTCCATACAGCACTTTAAAAAATCAGCTATTCAGTAAGAAGCTGGAAGAACTCAAACCATACAGTCATGGCCGAAGGTGTTGGCATCCCTAAATTCTTTCCAGAAAATGAAGTATTTCTCCCAGAAAATGATTGCAATTACACATGTTTTGTTATACACATGTTTATTTCCTTTGTGTGTATTGGAACAACACAAAAAAACAGAGGAAAAAAAAGGCAAATTTGACATAATTTCACACAAAACTCCAAAAATGGGCCGGACAAAATTATTGGCACCCTCAACTTAATATTAGGTTGCACACCCTTTGGAAAAAATAAGTGAAATCAATCGCTTCCTATAACCATCAACAAGCTTCTTACACCTCTCAACTGGAATTTTGGACCACTCTTCTTTTGCAAACTGCTCCAAGTCTCTCATATTTGAAGGGTGCCTTCTCCCAACAGCAATTTTAAGATCTCTCCACAGGTGTTCAATGGGATTTAGAATGAATGTTACACTTATATAGCGCCTTTCAAGATACCCAAGGACGCTTTACAGTCAACACACTCCATTTACACACACACACACACTAACACACACGCACACCGGCGAGAAGCGGCATCCAATCGCGCACAGCATACTCTCAACCAGAAGCGACCGTCTACCTGGAGGACTGCATTGAGCACTAGGGGGAATCACCAAGGATAGAATGCCAACCATATCTGGGCATTCATACATACATACATACATTCATACGCAGACATACACCAGGGTAATTTTTAGAGTATCCAATTCACAATGTTTCTGGACTGTGGGAGGAAACCAGAGTCCCCGGAGGAAACCCACGCAGTCATGGGGAGAACATGCAAACTCCGCTCAGATGTGGGCTCAAACCCAAGACCTCAGCGCTGAGAGGCGAACGTGCTAACCACTAAGCCACCGTGCCGCCCAGATCCGGGCGATTTGCTGGCCACTTTAGAACTCTCCAAAGCTTTGTTTCCATCCATTTCTGGGTGCTTTTTTGAAGTATGTTTAGGGTCATTGTCCTGCTGGAAGACTCATGACCTAGGATGCAAACCCAGCTTTCTGACACTGGGCCCTACATTGCGACCCAAAATCCTTTGGTAATCTTCAGATTTCATGATGCCTTGCACACAGTCAAGGCACCCAGTTCCAGAGGCAGCAAAACAACCCCAAAACATCTTTGAACCTCCACCATATTTGACTGTAGGTACTGTGTTCTTTTCTTTGTAGGCCTCATTCCGTTTCGGTAAACAGTAGAATGATGTGCTTTACGAAAAAGCTCTATCTTGGTCTCATCTGTCCACAAGATGTTTTCCCAGAATATTTTTGGCTTACTTACATACATTTTAGCAAATTGCAGTCTAGCTTTTTTATGTCTCTGTGTCAGCAGTGGGGTCCTCCTGGGTCTCCTGCCATAGTGTTTCATTTCATTCAAATGTCGACGGATAGTTCGAGCTGACACTGATGCACCCTGCGCCTGCAGGACAGCTTGAATTTCTTTGGAACTTGATTGGGGCTGCTTATCCACCATCCAGACTATCCTGCGTTGCAACCTTTTATCAATTATTCTCCTCCGTTCATGTCCAGGGTGATTAGCTACAGTGCCATAGGTTGTAAACTTCTTGATTATGTTGCGCACCGTGGACAAAGGAACATCAAGATCTCTGGAGATGGACTTGTAACCTTGAGATTGTTGATATTTTTCCACGATTTTGGTTCTCAAGTCCTCAGACAGTTCTCTTCTCCTTTCTGTTCTCCATGCTTAGTGTGGCGCACACAGACACACAATACAAAGATTGAGTCAACTTCTCTCCTTTTTATCTGGTTTAATTTTTTTCATTTCATTTTATCTGGTGTGATTTTTAAATTGCCCACACCTGTTACTTATCACTGGTAAGTTTAAATGAGCATCACATGCTTGAAACAAAGTTATTTACCCTCAATTTTGAAAAGGTGCCAATAATTTTGTCCGGCCCATTTTTGGATTTTTGTGTGAAATCATGTCAAATTTGCCTTTATTTCCTCTGGTTTTTTTTTTTTTTTTGTGTGTGTGTGTGTGTGTGTGTGTGTGTGTGTGTGTGTGTGTGTGTGTGTGTGTGTGTGTGTATATGTATATGTATATATACACACAGTGGATATAAAAAGTCTACACACCCCTGTTCAAATGCCAGGTTTTTGTGATGTAAAAAAAAATGATAGCAAGACAACATTTTCCACCTTTAATGTGACCTAGAACCTGTACAATGCAATTGAAAAACAAACAGAAATCTTTCAGGAAGGTGAAGTAAAAATAAACAACTGAGATAATGTGGTTGCATAAGTGTGCACACCCTTTTAGAACTGGGGGTGTGGTTGTGTTCAGATTTAACCAATTACATCTAAACTCATGTTAAATTGGAGTCCGCACACACCTGTCACTAATTAAAGTGCCTCTGATAAAGTTCAGCTGTTCTAGTAGACTTGTCCTGATATTTTTGTAGCCACATCATCCAGCACAAGCCATGCTCCGCAAAGAGCTGCCAGAGCATCCGAGGGATCTCATTATACAAAGATATCAGTCAGGTGAAGGCTACAAAAGAATTTCCAAGTCATTAAATATACCATGGAACACTGTAAAGACTGTTATCATCAAGTGGAGAAAACATGGCACAACAGTGACATTACCAAGAACAGGACGTCCGTCCAAAATTGATAAGACGAGAAAAAAACTGGTCAGGGAGGCTGCCAAGAGGCCGACAGCAACACTGAAAGAGCTGCAAAAATTTCTGGCAGGTACTGGCTGTACAGTACATGTGACAACACTCTTCTGTGTTTTTCATATGTATGTTCATATGTTTCTTTCAAAGAAAAACATCCAAGTCTGGCTTAATTTTGCAAGAAGACATCTGAAATCTCCCAAACGCATGTGGGAAAATGTGTTACGGTCTGATGAAACCAAGGTTGAACTTTTTGGACATAATTCCAAAAGGTATATTTGGTGCAAAAACACTGCTCATCACCAAAAGAACACCATACCTACAGTGAAGCATGGTGGTGGCAGCATCTTGCTTTGGGGCTGTTTTGCTGGAACTGGGGCCTTAGTCAGGGTGGACGGAATTATGCACAGTTCCAAATACCAGTCTGTGTGCACAAAACCTTCGGCCTTCTGTTAGAAAGCTGAAGAGGAACTCCATCTGTCAGCACGACAATGACCCAAAGCACACATCTAAGTCAACAAAAGAATGGCTTCACCGGAATAAGATTAAGGCTTTGGAATGGCCCATCCAGAGTCCAGACCTGAATCCCATCGGACTTCTGTGGGGAGATCTGAAGAGGGCTGTGCACAGGAGATGCCCTCAGAATCTATCGGATTTGGAGCAGTTTTGCAAAGAAGAGTGTGCAAATATTGTTACATCAAGATGTGCCACGCTGATAAGCTCCTACCCAAAAAGACTGAGCGCTGTAATAAAAGCCAAAGGTGCTTCAACAAAGTATTAGTTTAAGGGTGTGCATATTTATGCAACCAGGTTATTGTACGTTTTTTATTTTATATTTTTCTGCTTTAAAGGTTTCTGTTTGTCAATTGCATTGTACAGGTTATAGGTCACATTAAAGGTGGAAAAAGGTTTTGTCTTTCTGTCATTTTTTTTACATCACAAAAACCTGGCATTTGAACAGGGGTGTGTAGACTTTTTATATCCACTGTGTGTGTGTGTGTGTGTGTGTGTCTAAAATATATATATATCATAAAATTAGAATATCATGAGTTTATTTATGTCAGTAATTCCAGGATAAAAGTGACATTCATTACACACAGACTGATACATTTCAAATGTTTTTTTTTTTTGTTTGTTTATTATAACTAAAAATGAATAAAAATCCTAAATTCAGTATCTCAGAATATTAGAATATTGTGAAATGGTTCAATATTGAAGGCACCTGGTGCCACACTCTAATTAGCTAATTAACTCAAAACACCTGCAAATGCCTTTAAATTGTCTCTCAGTCTAGTTCTGTATGCTACACAATCATGGGGAAGACTGCTGACTTGACAGTTGTCTAAAAGACGTCCATTGACACCTTGGACAAGGAGGGCAAGACACAAAAGGTTATTGCTAAAGAGGCTGGCTGTTCACAGAGCTATTTATATGCAGTAGTTAGTTCTATTTAGTAGTTAGTTCTATTCTAAGTTAATTTATCATCACTTAGAAAATTAATGAAACATATTATTTATCCTGGCTGCCCAAAATGTCATATGACTGTATAACACACTTGCTACTAAGCTTTTATTTCACACTCTTCTGTTGTTGTTAGTGACAGGCAGTTACTGTCCGTGACCATCAGAGGTCAGTAAATGACTACAGACTGGGGATGTATTCTGTTTGAGAGCTGTGCATAGAGGAAACTTTGTCATTCAGCTTTAAACCTTACTTCAGGTCAGTTTATATTAACATCGTTGCTTTTATAAAAATTATATTTATGGCTGTTTTTAGCTTGGTTTGAATACAGAGATAAATTTTTCCATTTCTTGCATTTCAGGACCAAATAGAACCATCAGTCATCTATCATTTATCAACTCTTTAGACTCAAACTGTCTCTCAAAAGTCTGTTTATTTCTTGCATAATTAGTTAAGTTAGATATTATCCATCATATCTTATAGATATGTATATATCTTATATCATATAGATTTGTGTAAAACCTTTAGTCTAACATCTAATTAACAAACAAGGCTTGCATTATTTTTGCTACTATAAAGATGATACAGTGAAAGTGCAACAGAAAAAGCGGATACATCAACTTTAAGAAGATCCAAGAGTAACAAATGTGCAGAAGAATAATCATTTTCAGCTACAGAATCTGAGTTAACATTTACGTGAATGTACGTTTTTACAAACACACGGAGTGCAACTTAGACACATCATCAGTGTAGTATCCTGGGTTCATTGGGTGTTTCGGGTCTCAGAACAGACACCCTCGCTCAGGTGACCCAGCCAGGGTTGATCAGGCCCCAGCTTGTGTCCAAGTAGCTTGTGTAGCCCACAGATCCCCCCGCTTGATTCACAGCCATTTTGACATCTTTTCTGCTGCTGTCAGTGATGGCTTTGATGGCTTTCCTGATCTGCAGTCCCTTCACTCCCGACATCTTTATTGCCCTGATGAGAGACTAGCCAGCGAACCCTCTGCACAGTATATCTGTCAGTGTTAAATCAACACTATTAGAGATAAATTAACACTGAGGGTGTCAAAATGTAACACTCTGTGTTCATTTAACTCTAATAGTGTTGATTTAACACTGGCATATTTACTGTGTGCACCCAACCTCAATGGGGTTACATCGGGTTCTCCATCCCCTGCTTTGGCATTCGCCTACCAGCTCTTCATACTTGGCCCTCTTCCTCTCGAAGGCCTCCTCCATCCGGTCTTCCCAAGGAACAGTCAGCTCCAGCAGGACCACCTGCCTCGTTGTTTCAGACACTAGGACTATGTCTGTCTAGGACTATGTACCTCCACACCTGCTTGGACCTCTTCCAGGATCAGCTGTCGCCTTTCTTTTCTTTGGGACTTGTCGTAGTGGGGTCTTGGGTAGCTCCCCAGTGATGCCACTGTTCCCATCAGCATGCTATGTTGCAACCGTGCTTCGGTTTGGTTGACTGCCTCTTGGGCCTTCCACTTTCTGCCGGTTCTCACTTCTGTGCCTGCTGAGGAGACTTTGTCACTGGAGTCTCTATACACCAGCCCTTCTCTTGCTTGGGTAAGAGGCTTTGTACTTGCCTGGAAGGCCCAACTTCTCCACCGCTGACAGCCAGGTTCCCAACTCCTCGGTAGTTGATTGGAGTGCTGTGGTGTCCTTCAAGGTGCAGTTGTAGACCTTGCCCAAGCTCTTAACTGGCTTCTCCCACACAGATGGGATCTGGATGCCTCCTATCGAGAAGTGAAACTGGTCTGTGACCTTCCCCCTCCTCACAACCAGGGACCTCGACTTGGCTGGCTTGAAGTCCATCCGTGCCCAGCTCATGAGTTGCTCGAGGCCTTGCAAGATCCATCTACAGCCTGGGACTTATGTTGTAGTCACTGTCAGATCATCCATAAATGCTCTGATGGGGGGCTGCCAAATACCAGAGTTGGTGATTGGGCCTCTGCACTCCATCTCAGCTAACTTCACCACCATATTCATGGCAAGACATGCTCAAGACAAACAATATCACTGAAATGGTGCATCCAATAATAATGCCCTTCTCAAGCCGATGATGCAATTAACATTTGAACTGTGTGCTGCTTGTATTATGTGTTATATGTGAGCCATCAGGCCCCTGCAGCTGATCCGAAATGCAGCTGCTCAGCTGGTCTTAAATCAGCCCAAGTTCTCTCACAGCACTCCACTGCTGCGTTCACTTCACTGGCTTCCTGTAGCTGCTTGCATCAGATTAACAAACCTGATGGTCGCCTACAAAGCAAAAAATGGGCCAGCCCCTCCCTACCTAATGGCAATGGTCAAGTCTCGAGTTGCACCTTGAACCCTTTGAGCTTCTAGTATGGCTCAGCTTGACCTGCCATCCTTCAAAACACGTGGAAGACTAGCATCAAGGCTCTTCTCTGTCCTAGCACCAATGTGGTGGACCAAACTCCCACTGACTGTTCAAACAGCAGAGTCCCTCACAGTCTTCAAACACAGACTGAACACAGACACTCTTTTAGCACTTTTCCACCAAAATAACTCTGGTTCTTGAACTGGTGCTGTTCGGGCTTATGAGAACCTCAGTGCTTTTTAGTGAACCAGCCCGCATTTCTACTAGTTGAACCAAAGATACGTCACGGTGTACGTCATCAACAAAGCGGAATTATAAACAAAGATGGCGGAGGGCATCGACTACTTGTGAGCATTTGTGCTCTTGGTACCAATGTTTGTTTCACTTCACAAGTCAAATCTTGTCTTCCCTCGTCCAGGTCCACTGCGCGATAGCTCCTTTTTAGAATGTCGTCCTTTTTTTAGCTTCTTTAGCTTATTTATCACTTGCTCTCTTGAATGAACAAAACCTGCCCGAGCTAAATCCTCTACCACCTCGCTGTAGAGTTTCTCCTTTCAAATACTCCCCTCAAGTTTCTCCTGAAACTCCAGAGAACACCAAATAGATAAGAAAAACTGAGTTTCTTCAATGGACCACTGTATGCTACGAGTCGCCTCAGTGCGCAAGCGCGTTTGGTTCGCACTGAAAAAACAAGTATTTTTTGGTTCCCGCTGCGAACGAACGTTTCTGGTTCAGGGCGCTATTTTTGTTGGTGGAAATGCGCCGTTTGTGGAGTACTTAAGCAAGCAATAGTTTAAAACACATTGTAAAACTCAAATCTCACTTAAGCATATTTTTGTCTCCTGACATTTGATGATTGTTGACCAGATGCTTTGTATACTCTGCAGCATTCCTGCTGTATATTCTGGCCTCATTCTTCAGTACTGTCAGATAAGGAGCGACATGTTGAATTGAGATTGATGCAGTGATGGAGCATGGCTAGCCATGTCTTCCTTTCCATTTGACCGCAGCCTTTGTCACACACACAGTGCTACTTTGTAGACTGCTGTGTAGCCTCGAGGCCTGAAGAGAAAAGGTTATTCTGTGGACAAGGAGGAGGATGGATGGCCTTCATTACAGTTTAGCCCTGTGCAAGTGTTTCATCACGTGCTGGCTTAGAGAGCTAGCATGTAGCGTCATGTCTGTTATCCATTTGGACAGTGTGACCTCTAGAGGAGTTCTTCTTTCAAAGCATCCATATGTTTGTTTAAATTAGTTTTTGGTCCTTTACATTTTCACATCAGTGACACGTACCTTTCTAGACTTCCACAATGAATGTTTAGAATTCTTAAGTTGCTCAGTTATACAGCAAGCACGCAGTAGTTCTCATGTGGTGATAGTCAGTGAAGGAAGAGAAAATGGATCATACTTGCAGGGATTGTCTTTGATTTCCCCGTAGATCCTCTGCTTGTTTCTGTTTCATCAGAAGAAAAGTTTAAGGCTCGGCTTGGTTGATCAGCCAAGACATGTTTGCTGGCGTCTTCAAAAGCCCATCTAAACAAATCTTTACAGGTGATATACTTGTGTTTTATTACTGATTTTTCTACATTTCTGTATACATTTTAACTTAAATTTCATTAGATTGACACAAAAATCCTAAAACTCGATAGACAACCATATCAAACAAATGAGACATAATTATGAGACCTGGTCATTTATTTATTTGGGAAAATTATCAAATTTTAGATGACTGGGAGTGGCAAAAGTATGTGAACCTTTAGATAGAAGTCAGGTGGTGTTGTCAGTCAACGAGATGATGATCAGGTGTGAGTGGGTGCCCTGTTTTATATAAAGCACATGGATCTAGCAAATGCTTTGAGTCTGAGATTTCCGAGGACCTCAGAAGAAGAGCTCTTGAAGCTCATTAGGCTGGAAAACCTTTTATGGTGGGCTCATGAATATTTTGATGGGCTCTGCTGCGATTGAATGGTTTTTAGCCAGGCACCATACTGATGTTTATGCAGTATGGCTGCCAGGAAACAGGTGGAAAAAAACAGAGCTGGATAAAAATGGTGTAAGAGGAAGATGAGCGATTTGGGAGAGGAGGAGAGTGAAGAGAGAAGTTGTGATGAGTCAGATTATATGGTTTGGAGGTTTTGTCTTTGATCTTGTGTGGGAATTGAAAGTGTAATGGTGGACTTTCAACTGCTGTAAGTAAATTTTGGGATGAACAGTCAAAATGATCTCAAGGTAACATCATGAGGCCTGCTTGTTATTCAAGAAACTGATCATTGTGACTACTTTTAGCCTTACAGTGACAGCAGGTAATGTATTGTTTGGCATAGTACTTAGACAAAGAAACACCTGTGAGTTGTGATGATGTGTGAAGGTGTGAGATAACAGAAGATGAGAAGACTGTGATATATTTAAGATCTGAGATGTTGCTGTGCAGTGATGGTACAAACGGAATAGTCCTGCAGTTTTGTTAGAAATGTGTAAACATAGTGTGAAATTATGCACTCATTGATTAATGCATGGGCCACTGGCAGAACTGTGTTACATATCAATAGATCTTCAGTAGCATCTGATTCTGCTTTACAGAATCTTGGCAAAAATCACATTTAACATAATGAGAAATAAAAATGTTAAACTCGAAGCCTGGGCACTTCATCAACTTTGATTAAGATTATTATTTTTAATATTTTTATCAATTTATTTTACTCAAATTTCTCTCCATTGTATTAGTAGCCAATCAACCCACCCATCCACTAGGACTCTCCCAATCACTTATAATATCTCTGACTCCTAGGAGGGTGAAAACTAGCACAGGCCACCTCCTGATGTACACTACTCAAAAAAAATAAAGGGAACACAAACAACGCAATGTAACTCCAAGTCAACTACACTTCTGTGAAACCAACCTGTCCAGTTAGGAAGCAACACTGTGAATCAATTTCACCTGCTGTTGTGCAAATGGAACAGACAACAGGTAGAAAGGAGATGCAATTAGCAAGACAACCCCTATAAAGGAGTGGTTCTGCAGGTGGTGACCACAGACCTTTTCTCTGTTCTCATCCTTTCTGGCTGATGTTTTGGTTACTTTTGCATTTTGTCAGTTCTCTCACCATAGAGGTAATGAGGCAAAGTCTACAGCCCACAGAAGTTGCTCAGGTAGTGCAGCTCATCCAGGATGGCACATCAATGTGAGTTGTGGCAAGAAGGTTTGCTGTGTCTGTCAGCACAGTGTCCAGAGCATGGAGCAGATACCAGGAGTCAGGCCAGTACACCAGGAGACATGGAGGGGGCCGTAGGAGGGCAACAACCCAGCAGCAGGACCGCTGCCTCTATCCTTTGTGCTAGGAGGAGCAGAGCCAGAGCCATGCAATTTCGCTCTCTCGAGCCCTAGTTGTCGATGGCAAGCAGTATGACCGGGATTCTGATCATAGTCTCAGTGCCTTAGTCCACTGAGCCACTCTGGGCCCCATATTTGATTTTCAGTTATTATTTTGGCCCCCCAACATTTCTGAAAAGTTTAGTTTAATAGTTTTCAGCTGATCTGGAATTTTTTTTATTTTTTAATGAAATAAAAGAATATTATTTTAATGTACATAAATATATTTGTTTCAATTGAATTATCTTTGAAATGTAAGGAAATTCACTGCTTTAATTTAAAGTTAAATAAGTATGTGACATGTTTTGGCCAGAATAAACCAGAGTATGATTTTATCATAAGAGCAGCCTAACTGCATGCAAAATGTGGAAAAAAATGTGTTCTGTTAGGCTGGGTGCTGTTTTCTGTTTTGTAATCAAGCTAGATGATGGCCAACTGTTTATTGTCTCTGTTCTTGTTGTATAGTCAGGCTAATGATCTTGTTGTAGAAAATTAGATTAAAGTGGCTCAACATACTAAGGTGCTGACACTATGATCAGAGGATTGTGAGCTTGAGTCCCAGTCATGCTGCTTGCCATCAACAACTTGAGTTTGAGAAAGAAAAATTGGCCGTGCTCTCTCTGGGTGGGTAGATGACGCTGTCTCCACATCACTGCTAAGTAATGTCCACTGTTAGCTGATGTGCCAGTTCTGGGAATCTTGCACTTTCCTCCAAAGCATCACCACTTCCCCTCAGTGAAGATGCATCGACAGCAGATGTAAGAGAGGTGGTGGCTGACTTCACATGCATCAAAAGGAGGCCTGTGCTGGTCTTCACTCTCCTAGAGTCAGTCAGGCACTACAAGTGGTTGGGAGTCCTAGCGAGTGGGTGGGATGATTGGCATTTCCAGCAGGTTTGGAGTAATGAGAGGATTCATTATCAAGTTTTATTATTTATCTTACTTTCATTATTAATTGTGCATCTTTGGGAGATACATGCCTTCATTGTGAGAGGTTCAATTATTTTGGATATCTGTTTAGCATTCTCTGAAAAAAGTGCAGAGCCCATCACTAGGAAGCCAAAGACAAAGTCATCTCGGTTGCTGGATTTGCATAAAGCATCAGATTTTGTTTCCAAATGCATATTTTGCTTCATATTTCACAGCATTTGATGCAGTTACAGCTTGGGAGGTGACAATCAAGTCATAGGCAGTGTGTAGTGATGCTCAAATTAGGCTGGTCCTGGCCTCCTCTGTTTAAATGGCACTTATTCTGTGAGCATATGGACACTGTATGCAGCAGGCTAATGATCCATGATTGCAGTATTATGTAACATTTGGCGAGAGAGAAGCCTGCTAATGCCGTGATCATTTCAGATGAGTGTATGTGAGTAATGAGAAGGAAACTAGTTTAGAGTAGATTGGCAGGGGGTCAAGAACTTTCTGTGGAAGCTCTGTCTCTTTCTCAGACTCTTGCTTCTTACTTTTTATGGTTTCCTCCTCGGTTTCTTTCTCTGCATGAGACACAATACTTGGGCAAACATTACAAGATGTTCTTCCAGGTAGTGTCCTACCTCTTTTACTGTCCTATTTCACAGTTTGACATCAGTCCCTTCACTTTTCTGCTGTTAATAACTGCCATGTCCTGCACTATTGTTTTTGCCACATGGTCACTTCCTATTTTTGTTGAGTATTGAATGTACAAAAGAAGATGAGAGTCTCTTAAAACTAACTGAGGGGCTCAGCAGGCTAAGATGCTGACACTATGACCAGAGTATTGCGAGTTTGAATCCCGGTCATGCTGTTTGCCATCAATAGCTGGGGCCCAAGAGAGCAAAAATTGGCCGTGCTCTCTCTGGGCAGGTAGATGGGATTCTCTCTCTCTCCTCATCACTCACACATTGCAATGTCCGCGGGCTGAGGCATCTAGTGATTGGTCCATTCGGAGCTGGGAACCCTGCGATTTCCTCCAAGTGCGTTGGCTCCCCAGTGACGGTGGACGGTGAATTGGCGGTAGTTCGAAAAGAGGAGGTGGCCGCATCACATGCAGCAGAGGAGGCGTGTGCATGTCTTCACCCTCCTAGAGTTAGAGACAGTGCAAAGTAATGAGAGGAGCCCCCTAGTGGATGGGATGGGTTAATTGGCTACTACCACATTGGGAAGGGAAGAAAATTAGTAAAAAATTATATATATATATAAAAAAAAAAACTAACTAACTGAGCAACGAGAAAGTGAGTGGCTCAGCAGACTAAGTGGGGACACTATGATCAGAGGATCATGAATTCAAATCCTGGTCATGTTGCTTGCCATCAACAGCTGGGGAGAGCAAAATTGGCTCTGCTCTCTCTGTAGATGGTGCTCTCTTCTCATCAGTACTCCCATGCAGTGTCCGCTGACTCAGGTGTCTGCCAGCCGATTCATCAGAACTTTGGATCCCGCACCAAGTGCGTTTACTGTCCAGTGACGATGCATCAGCAGCAGTTTGAAAAGAGGTGGAGCCTGACTTCACATATATCACATTTTATTTATTTGCTAAAAAAGTTTGCTAATGATTCATAATGATCAGTTTCCTAAATGCATGGTTGGATTCAGCACCCTCTAGTGCCTTCTTTACCTCACTGCACAAGTTTCCCTATGAACTCACAGATATGACAGGTAATGGTCCCAGTCTAAAACTGGCATCAGAGTGTTGGATCACGAGTGAAATTGGTGTCAGCGTGTTTGAGCATAATCATGGCCTCGTTTGCCTGACGTAAGTGGAGGGAAGTTCAGGGTTTCTATGCCTTTCACCTGAACAGCTGTCAAATCAGTGCGTAGGCTTGTGTACATCCGCATCCACTCTTTAAAGGGCACTCCAATTATGCAGCTCAGAACTGAGGCTTGTTGAGCATTAGCTACCTAGTCATGCTACTGAACTGCTCTGAAAATGTGCACATTTGTGTGTGTGTGTGTGTGTGTGTGTTTGAATGTGGTTTATGCTCCTGTATTTGCCCACTGTGCAGGTTACTGTTCAGCTTGCTAGAGAAATGTGGAAATTGGAAAGTAGCTGAAACTGATTTCCTGTTTTCTGCCACAGTTTTACTGAGTTGAAACAAACGAGAGGTTATACAAATGACTGACAAGGACGTTTTCTATCATTTTAAAATAGTTTTTTCCAGTTTTGATATTGCGCTGCCTCTGCACAGATGTCTCTTGTTTTAAATGATTTTTGTACCAGGATCCACTTTTATCAAAACCATATTTTTTTATGCATTTTTACATCAAAGTTGATCATTTTTAGATTGCTTATATCAGTTAAACTTCACATCAGTGAAAAGATAAAATTCTTGTTTCCAATAAAATGTGATTGCACACAACGCAGTCTGACCTCTGCATTTAATTCATCCGTGCAGTGAAACACACACACACAAGGCTATGAGAACATTGCTCAAACTGGTGGGCAACCCTATGCACAGAGTTAGGTGCTTTGCTCAAGGGCACTATATCTCCTTTAGTCTTCCTCCTATACATCCCATAAATTTCCTCCTGTACCTCTGTCTTCCTCCTGAATTTCCCATTGACTTCCTCTTGTACTCCCAAGATTTCCTCCTGTTCCTCCCAAACATCCTGTAGACATCCTCCTGTGTCTCTCATAGTCTTCCTCCCGACCGGCCCATAGATATCCTCCTGAACTTCCAATAGACTTCAGACTAGTTTCAGATGGCACACTTGTGGTCCTGTAGTCCTCTCGTGTGCATGCCTACAAGGCCGTAGCCAATTTCAGGCATGTTGTATAAAATGTTTATTCTCTTTTTGAGCCACAGTATTTTCACCTACAATGTTTAGCATGAAGTCATTTGTGTGCCAGCAAGGTTTTTGACCATACTCATAGTGTTAGTGTCTTGGAGAGGGGAGGAATGCATCACTACCCACAATGCTCAAAGGAGCCCAGAGAGGTCATCTATTTCCAGATGACTCTAACTATAAAAGTGATATCACAAGTCAAAAAAACCCTGAATGTATTTGGGAGTTTTGTTGAAGCATTTCTTTAAATAGGTTCATTCGGATGCATTCATGTAGATGGGGGTCTGTGACTGATGGTTGCACTTTCCTCTTTTGTAGGCCACCCAGGAGTAGCCAAGGTGGCTATCCTAGCAACTGTTGCCTAGTGGTGGCAGTGGTGAATGTAATATGGCTCTCCGGGGGGGTTTCAGGTGCTGTGTCGTAAGTGCTGCTTCCATTTATTGGATGAAAATGTTCCTTGGGGCAAGACCATTCTGAGAATGTACTCTTTTCTAAGCTGTTCTACAACCAAGGCTTTAGATGTGGATAAAATGGGGTCTCCACACCTCATAATGGAGTTACAATTAAGAAGTACTTAGCAGAGACTTGGCACTGGAGCTTTGTCAGATGGTTGTGTCTGTAAGGAAGTTGGTATTACTAGAGATTCCACTTATTCGCTCTTGTCCAGTGTGTTGTTGGTTCCATTTGTGGTCTGAGATTGGAAACAGTAGAGAATGCAGAGTTCCACAGTGTAAGCCAGCATAGTGGCTGTCTAATGTCATGACATTATAAGGTTCCTGGCCAGGACAACTGTGTACTAGTGATAATGACATACATTGTGTTTTATGTTAGAGGTATATTGAAATCTTAAAGCTATTGCATGTAATTATATAGCTCACTACCCCAATAACTTGACCACAGTATCTTCCACTGCCCATGAGGATTTGTGACTCAATGCACATAAATCTAACACAACAGTTAATCTAATAATAATGTAGTTTTGGGCCCTGAGGGGCTCAGCGGACTAAGGTGCTGCCATTATCATCTGAGGATTGTGAGTTTAAATCCCGATTCCACTTGATCAAGAAAAGGGAGGTTTTACATTGACTTTCTTTGAAAATTTACAACATAACTAGTTGACTAGTTAGATTTGTTGGCTATATTTTGGCAGATCAGCCAAGAGTCTGCTCCTGATTATATTTTATTTGTAAATAATTAAAAATGTTGTACACAATTTCAATCCAGTACACCTTTTGTCAAATTCATCAAGTTTTGTTCTGGTTTATTATCTCTCCTTTCTGTTTTTGCACTGGAAAATGTCCCATGTTCATACTCAGTAAATGGAAAACAGAGAGGCTCGGACTGAGAAATGCAACACAATTCCAGCCAATCGGCAACTGTGCTAGTGCACAGGATGGGAGAAAGGTAGGGACAAGGATGAAGACCTGTTTAAACATTGAGGTGGAGAAACCTCTTAAAGGCATGAAAAGAGAGGAGGATGTTACCCTATTCCTGCTCCATAGTTGACTTATTTTCGCTGTTTCACACCAATAGTTCAGTTTTATTTTGTAAATGTTGGTGGTGGATAAACACAGCCGGTGTATGTAACAGCAGCAACAGTTTGCTAGACTACAGCCTAGATCAGGGGTGCACAATACGTCGATTGCGATCTACCAGTCGATCGCAAAGGTAGTCTGGTAGATCGCACAGCATTTTAAAAACAGACGTCTGCCTATCATCTGTCCTCCCTATAAAACATCTAACTTGCTTGACATACAGAGAAACTGGTCGAGCACTAGGACCCAGTGGGATTCCAAGCCGCTCAATCTGAAAATCACTTTAGACTGCCCACAAGCTCATTCGATTGGCTCTGCTGTTTCTTGCTAACGTGTGATTGGCTGTCGCCGCTATCGCTTTATAAAACAGCATCTGGACTTCTAAACAGTGTTTTTCAAGTTGGCCAGCAGTCCGTGTTCACCTGTCACTGCAAGTTCTTAACATGTATGTTTGTTCTGCCTGTGTAAGAAACCTAAAACTGACCATTTCCATACGGAGTTTGAAGACGACTTTTTTACTGTCATTTTTGAAGTGTTTTTGCCTTGACTGCATTATTCTGCGTCAGCTTTTTCACACGTGAAGATCATTAAGTCCAAGTATCACTCCACTATGAATGATGATCATTTGGAGGTTTGCTTGAGGCTGGTTATCAGCAGCTACTGTCCAGACTATGAATCCCTGACTGATTCTATTCAGTGCAAGTCATCAGAGTAAAGTAGGCTAATCACAAAACATGTACACAGTTGTATTGTGTAATATGGGTTCATGTAGTTATTCAAGGTACACCAGCATACATTGTACACATAAATTGTCAGTATATTTATAAATAAATATGTCTTGCATTTTTATATTAGGTAGATCATTTTTGACTTAGTCATTAGATAAGTAGCTCGCAGGCTGAAAAAGTGTGTGCACCCCTGGCCTAGGTAATGCCAACCTTGATAAAGCTAATTACTTTAAATCACATTCTTCTTTTTGTGCATGCATATATTGTGGGTTTGAAGCTTCTGAAGGAGCACTGAAGGGAGGGTTGTGTTTTTGTTGCTGTTCAGCTCAATTATCATGAAACATTCTCCAGAGTTGTATACAGTACCTTTTAAGATAGCGAAGTTAGTATCTATGTACAATAAAGATAGATATACATATGTACTGTACATACATTTTTGCTTGCTTCTCTCTGTCTCTCTGTCTCTCTCTGTCTCTCTCTGTCTCTCTCTCTCTCTCTCTCTCTCTCTCTCTCTGTCTCTCTCTCTCTCTGTCTCTCTCTCTCTCTGTCTCTCTCTCTCTCTCTCTCTCTCTCTCTCTCTCTCTCTGTCTCTCTCTCTCTCTCTAAATTCAAGGCATCCAGTAGCAAGTACACATAAGGTTAGAAATATATAAGATTGCACTAAAAATAAAAATGACAAATTAAAACTTTTATAACCCCAAAACAGTACTAATTTGAGTGACTGGAGGCTGTGGGCACAGATTGAACACCTGTTCTGCATTTCTCATCATTTACTTCACAGACATAGTTTGAGGAAGTGTGTGTAGTCTAAAGGAACAAAAAAGTTGTTGGTAGGGAATGACGCATGCCAAAATCTCTCATTTGCTCTTGGGACACCCAAAGCCAATTATCACCAAACTCTCCGACAGTCTTAATTTGTCTCAAAACACTGTGAAATAAGCCTACTATTGAGCTTCATCCAAGAACATTTGTTACAATATGGAGACACAAAGCAGGCCGCCTGCTGAGTACTCTTCTCACTATGTGTAGTAGAGGCTGCTGTTCGTGCGTCCTGCTCTTTTTTTTTTTTTTATCCAACATTTCTGCCTCGTCTGAAAATTGCAAACCATTCATTGTCTCATTTGATTGAATATACATATTGTCTCAGTTTAGAAGCACTCTGGGATTGTCTTTTCAGTTTGGTACCTTAAAGGGCCCAGAGTAATTGAATTGTCCTTGCTTGATTACTTTTATACACTGGAATCTAGTGTTGTAGTACTCAAGATTGGTCTTGGTCTTGAAACCACATTTTCAAGGTCTTGGACTCGTCTCGGACTCGAGCGCATTTTTACTCGGTCTTGTCACTGTCTCGGCTTCATGTTTACTCAGCTTTCTCTCAGTCTCGGGACTCTTTCTTGGTCTTGCCTCTGCACAACATTGTTGCAGCCCTGTATGAGTGACTTTAGATACAACCAATGAATTAAGAGTATTTTTAATCACCCCCACCACACACACACACACACACACACACACACATACAAGTAGCACTATTGGCTATACCGGTCTCGACACAAGACCGGCTGCCAGTACAGGCTAGGTCGTCTTCTGCGCCGACATGTCCGCCACTTCATCGGTCATTAAGTTTGGATTTAATAATCACGAGTTCCTCTGCAAACGTAGTCTGGGAGTTTGCACACTGAATTGTTTTTTTGTGTTGTTGAAGCTATGGTAGAAAAATACTTGAATATATAATGACTATATGGATTTGTTTCTAATTGTATGGTTCTTGAAAACACCTGGCAATGTCTTGATAGTGTTTGAAACGTGCTTAAATGTAATTTTTGTGGTGGTAACTTTTTGATTTTCTTTTTACCTGTCCAGTTAAAGTCCTGTTAGACAGTTTTTTTTGAATTTCTGTGTTAATAATGCACTGTTCTAAAAATGCATAATAAATTATTTATTAAAATTTTTGTTGTTGTTGATTAATTTTAGTATATTGGCTAT
>BRDA01009502.1:47900-78015 GCA_036984385.1 Crenuchus spilurus | reverse complement strand
AATTTCTGTGTTAATAATGCACTGTTCTAAAAATGCATAATAAATTATTTATTAAAATTTTTGTTGTTGTTGATTAATTTTAGTATATTGGCTATTTAGTCCTGGCTTATTTTTTGTTTTGTACTGGTCTGGGCACAGTGTTGATGTTAGTTTATCTGTAAGGCCTCTTATTTGTTATTTTGGTCTCGACCCGGTCTCGGTGTCTATTAGTCTTGGTCTTGTCACGGTCTCGACCCCTAAATGACTCGGTCTTGGTCTTGGACTCAACTCCACAAAGTCTTGGTCTTGTCTCTCTCTCGGTCCCCTGTGGTCTCGGGAAGGCCTTGGACTCGGACAGTGCGGTCTTGACTATAACACTAGTGGAATCTTTGTTAGAGTTTCAAAACCTGTTTTTCTCCCCAGTCCATCTGGTCCATACAGTGGTGCTTGAAAATTTGTGAACACTTTAGAGTTTTCTAGATTTTTGACCTGAAACTTCATCAGATTGTCAAACAAGTCCTAAAATTACAGTATATAAAGAAAACCTAATTAAGAAAACGAGAAAGAAAAGTAAAAAATTGTGATCA
Organism: Crenuchus spilurus; assembly: GCA_036984385.1. Classification (NCBI taxonomy): domain Eukaryota; kingdom Metazoa; phylum Chordata; class Actinopteri; order Characiformes; family Crenuchidae; genus Crenuchus; species Crenuchus spilurus. Next base: position 77,449 of record BRDA01009502.1, on the reverse strand, counting down.
TAATGAGGTGTGAGTGGATGCCCTGTTTTATTTAAAGATTAGGAATCTAGTAATAACTGATCTTTACAACACATGTTTGTGCATCATGGCACAAACAAAAGAGATTTCTGAAGTTGTTGATGCTCATCCGGCTGGAAAAGGTTACAAAATCTTCTATGAAGTGTTTGGACTCCTCTAATTCACAGACAGATTGATTGTGTACAAATGGAAGAAATTCGAGACCATTATTACTCTCCCCATGAGGGGTCAACCCACAAAGATCACAGCAACAACAAGGTGTGTAATATTCTGCAAGGTTACAATGAAACCCAGGGCAACTTCCAAAAAGAACATTGCTGCCAATCTGCAATAAGTAAAACCTCAATCTGTGAAACGTGGTGGTGGTAGTTTCATGGCCTGTTATACTGCATCTGGGCCAGGACAGCTTGCCATCATTAGATAGAATTTTGAATTATACCACCAAATTCTAAAAGAAAATGTCATTACATCTGTCAATGAGCTGAATCTCAAGACAACATGGGACATTCAGCAAGACAACCACCCTAAACACACAAGTCATTCTACTAAGAATGGTTAAAGACTAATAAAGTTCCTGTTTTGGAATAACCAAGTCAAAGTCTTGACTTGTTGTGGAATGACCTGAAGCAAAAAGTTCATGGGAGGAAACCAACAGTGTAACAGAGTTGAAGCTGCTTTGTGCAGTGGAATGGGATAAAAGTAGATATGCAAGATTGATAAACAAATACCAGAAGCATTTATTTGCACTTATTGCTGCACAAGCAGGTCACAGCCGATATTGAAAGCAAAGGTTTATGTATATTAGTACATACATACTAATTTTGAAATCCTCGTAGTTGTGAGGTCACAACCAATAACATACCTACATTTGTCAATTTGCTTATTTGTTTTTAAGCAATACGGAGTGCTGTTCTGAATTATTAAATTAGAACATGTGAGGTAAATAATTAAACATGTGCTGTTCATAGATGTTCCTAATACAATTTTCTCTTATGCGATGGCGTGCAGCGCTACCACCTGAAAACGGTGCGAAAACAAATGGCAGCCGAGAACAGGTGCACAAAACAAAGGCTACTGCTGGACCACACCGGCACACTCTAAAACAGAACATAAACCAGTCAGGGTGATGTTGAATGTTAATTAGTATTTTGTATTTATTTCTCATTGTGTTCTGTATGTAAAACTATAGTTATTCTATATAAAATGTATTTTTGTTAATATTTTGGAGTGTCTGGAACGGATTAATTGGATTTTCATTATTTCTTATGTGAAATATTGCTTCAGTTATCATTCTTTTTAGTCATTAGACACTTTAGAACAGGTTAATGATGAAAACCGAGGTACAGATTCTGTACATTTAAAAAAGGTAATTATACTGCCCTTCAGAATGGGGAAACATTTTTAAAGGCACATTAACAAAATATCCTGTTTAATTCTAAGGAATAAAGAGAGGTTGGAAAATGTTAATGTAAAAAGTAATTTTTCCTTTTTTCTACTCAACAGACAGTTTTAAGTAGATGTTAGGGGAGTAATAATGGAAAATAATTGTCTCTTTAAAATGAATATCAAGAACACAATTGGTCCCAACTTGGTCTCCCCATTGGAGAGGAAGAAACAGCAAAAGAAACCACACAAACAAAATAACATTTTGAAAAAAACATCTGTCTCATGTAGAGCTGAAAAGAACAATATACTCAGTTGAGCAATAAATGTCAACTCTGTTTGTCAAGTGTTGTGGGCAGTGGGCTTCAGTGTGTGATTGTATTGATGTTTTCTATTGGAGGTGTTCCCCTCCTTCGATCACTACCTTATCGTGGTGGAGGGGTTTGAGTGCCTGCATGATCCTAGGAGCTAGGTTGTCTAAGCAACTGAAATAAATTTTCTCTGCAGGGTGTCCAGGCTCTCCCTTAGAGATAGGGTGAGGACTTTGGACATCCAGGAAAAACGGTCTCCTCTGCTCCTCTATATTGAGAGGAGCCAGGTGAGGTGGTTTTGGCACCTGGTTAGGATGCCTCTTTGGCGAGGTTTTCTGGGCATTTTCAACTGGGAGGAGACCCCGGGGGAAGACCCAGGACACGCTGGAGAGGTTATATCTCTCAGCTGGCCTTGGAATCCTCTCATATGAGCTAGATGAGGTGACTATGGAGAGGAACGTCTGGTCTACTTTGCTTGTTTTGCTACCTCCCAACCCAGATACAGATAAGTGGAGGATGGATGGATGAATATTGAGGGTATAGTAATAGATTCTGTACCTTTGGAACAAGACAAAAATACTGACCATCCCATCAGATCTGAGTCAACACACAAACAAATCTTAAAGGCATATTAACCTTCTTGAGTCGGCGTTCTTGCCAGCAACATATTAACAAAAATCCGCAAAAACACTTATATAACTCAGCAAGATTTTTCTACTAGAAACAAAACTAAACATATCCTGGAACCCTTAAAGGGTCTGCTTTTCAAATATATATAGATTGAATTTAAATATATATTTTTTAGATATTTATGAGAGGAGCTTAAATAAGCAGAGACATTTTTTCCTGCCAAATGATGCGATCTGTCATCCATATGATAATGACATGGTAAATTCTGAGATACCATTGGTGGAATAATGACCATGGAACATGTGAATCTGATCAAAGAGCTCTCAACTGAGTTTTCACACCCATCTCATAAATATTCAATCTAGGAACCATTGAATGAGTAAAACAGTGTCAGCTCACATTTGTTAAGCTTTAGAAATAAAATCACATACAATGTCTAAAAACTGTAATGAGCAGTGTGTAGCCAACACCTCTGTTTATTCAGTTCTAAACTCAAAAGTCTTGATTAGAAATGTTTAGAGAGTGTTTGTTCACAATATATCAGCACATCTGAAAATATGTTTTTGGAAAGTCTAAGTTTAGAGCAGATTTAATTAAAAAATATATAGATTTATGACACTTTACTGTTTTGACACAGTTGTTGCTGAGTTTGTGCTGAACAAAAAACTGTATAACACTTTGGGGGAAAAAGTAGTTTTAGATGTGTGTAATTTGTAAACTGTCAAGCCATGTCTGACTTCATAAGAGTGTCTGAAACACCCTCAGACTACAGAGGGTTAACAGAACATCCTGTTTAATTCTAAGGAGTAAAGCGAACTTGGACAATGTGAATGTAAAAAAGTCATTATTAATCTTTTTTTACGTAACACCAGACAGTTTTAAGTATGATGTTAGGCAAGTAATAAAAGAAATAGTGGGATATGCTGTCTTTTAAAAGGAAATAGCAAAAATAATCACAAATACAGAATTAAGACTTCAGGGGATGGGTGGGGAAACAAGCTCTGTCTCATGTAGAGCTGAAAAGAACAATATACTCAGCCGAGCAATAAATGTCAACTCTGTATGTCAAGATAAGTGTAGCGGGCAAGGGGCTTCAGTGTGTGATTGTATTGATGTTTTTTGTTGACCTCGGGGATGGTTTGCTTATCTCTTATTGCTTTACTCTGAAAACATCGATGAGCTGTGGCAGGTGTGTAGAGCTGATCGGAGAACAGCAATAAAAAAATGACGTCATAAAGCCGTATTAAAAGGAATAGCAGTGATATTGGTGTGCTAGCCTAATCATAAATAAAGTTCCACCACGGCACTAAAGAGCCGTCTGCGTGTGTGTTGGATGACTGTAATGACCCTCTGCTTGCTTTGTTTGAAAGGCCTGTAGATGTTTTTGTCACTGCTTTGAATGTCTTCCCATCTGAGCTCATTCACATGAACCTTTCAAGGGCTTTTGATTTCAGGATGTTGCCTTTGAGCTGACGCCTGAATCCACACATTTGGGGAGTGTATATTGTTGGTTTTAGACAAGTCAAAGTTGCTGCTGGAGAAGGATGGGGGGGTGGAGGAAGCTTGTGATATACTTGCACGACTCACGTGTTTGTGCACTTTGGTTGTCTTGGCAACTGCAAAGAGACGACAAAAGACGGCGAGAGTCCTTGAAATTGTGGTGGTGTTGAATGGAAGTGAGACAGGACTGAATGGAACGATAGCAACGTTTGCTGAGTGTGTGTGTGTGTGTGTGTGCGCTTTACCAATATGCACCTGTTGATTTCTGGGGGAAATACATGGAAGCTTAAAATCACTGATGATGTTTGAAGCTGAATGATCAAGAAAATTAAACAAAAACAATAGAGGATATATTTTGGTGTACTGCAAAAGCATAATATAAAATATACACACACACATATTTTTACTTCTAGTGTTTGCCCAATGTAATAGTGGCCAGTTGCTACACATCCCACAACCACTATACCACAACCACTAGGGGCTCTCCCCATCACTTTTCAATGTACCTGAGTCTAGGAGGGTGAAGACAAGCACTGATGTGTGTGATGCATCCACTGCCTCTTTTCCAATTACCGCTGATTCATCGTCACTGAGGAGCCTAACGCGCTCGGAAGAAAGCGCAGGATTTCCAGCTCCGATGGACCAATCAATACATGCCTGAGCCATCAGATATTGTAGTGTGAAAGTGATGGGCAGGGAGTGCCATCTACCTACCCAGAGAGAGCACAGCCAATTTTTACTCTCTCAGACCCCGTCTGTTGATGGCAAACGGCATGACCAGAATTCAAACTCGTGATCCTCTGGTTATAGTGTCAGCGTCTTAGCCCACTGAGCCACTCTGGGCCCCATCATTTTGATAATTTGGTCAGCTTATTATAAGACTGTTGAACTTTAGTAATACATTTTTCAGCCTTTATTTCACTCAACATTTTCCATTTTATGTAGTCGAGCTATCTTACTGTAATGGTTCATTAAAGCATTTCTCTTGCATCAACATTAGCTTGTATCTCCATTGTTGGTTCATGATGTGTAGCTTATCTGTTACAGCACAAGTTTGTTTTGGTCATCCTCTAGTTCTCCATTTGTGGTCAAAGGACGCTGCTCACTAGATGCTGTTGAATTAATATTTTTGGTCAAGTCTATCAGTGATAATGAGGTGTTTAAACATTCCAACTGTGTCTGATCCTCTCATACCAGCACAGCACACACAAACACCACCTCAACTGCAGTGCTAAGAATGATCTTATCTTAATAGTTTTAATGTTTTGGGTGATCACTGTTTCTGATGAAATGGCCAATGATTGAGGTACAAATAGGAAATGATTCATCCCAAATGAATGCATGCTTTGTATTTTAATTTGTATTTTGTACGATAAGTGTGATTTCTAAAGGATAAAACTGTAAAAAAAAAAAAAAAAAAAAAAAAAAAAATATATATATATATATATAATATTGATTACTTAGAATTGTTTCTGTTTTTTCTTTTCTCTCCATGACTACATCACCCTAACCTGCAGTGTCCAGGCAGATGATCGCATTCGCATAGAGAAACGAGAAAGCACCCAGTTTGAGTATCCCACTGCCATGATGGTGGTTAAAGAATTCTACACTCGCAGGTCTGCTCAGACAGTGGAAAATCATGAAAATGGTAATTTTGTCCTTTTGTACATAATTTTTTTTTTGTACACAAACACATTTTGTGAGTATTTGTGTTTTTATGGCTACATAATGTGGACAAAATCATATTGTGAATACAGAGCACTGTTAAATTCTGCTGAATGCATCATACTGAATCCTGCATGCAGTTAAATACTGTCCTGACCACATTTTGGCCAGAATTAATTAGTGTTTAATCATCATTAAATTGATTATTGATTAATCATATTGCCCATAAATAATGGTTTGTGTTCAAGACAACGCAGAACACACAAGAAGACAATAGCTTCAGTATCATTTTGCAAAAGCCAATGTTGTGAATATTAACAATATATTTAGGGATGCACAATAAATCAGTGGCTGATATGTTTTTGCCAATATATGGAAAAACTAAATTATTGTTATTGGCCTCATTATTATCCAACCAATGATAGTCATATTTTTAAATTTGTTTGATTTAAGTTTGAATCCTGATCATGCTGCCGCGCCATCATCAGTCGCAGCCCTGACAGACCCAATTTGGGCCTGTTCTCTCCAGGTGTACCTAGATGGTTCTCTCATCCCATCACTATGCATATGCAATGTCTGCTAGCTCAGGTGTCTGTTACCTGATATATCAGAGCTGGGGATGCTGCTTTTTCCTCCGAGCACATTGGCTGCCCAGCAATGATGTATCAGTCAGACATTACAAGTGATTGGGAGAATTCTAGTGAATGGGCGGGTTGATTGGCCATTACAGCATTAGGGATAAAAATGTAAAAACAAAAAGAATAGTTTGTTTAAATGATCAGTATCAGTTGTTAATTGCTGAAATTTCCTAATTGGTGCATTTGTAGATATATTGTGCAACCACAGCATTGCCAGTTTATTAGGTACCCTGTATCTACACTCATTGGCCATTTTTCCAGAAAAAGCTACCATATAGGTGCAGCACACTGCTGATATTTTGCACGGGTGTGTCAGGAAAAGCAGCACTCTATTTGAGGTGTTTCTGATAAAATGGCCAGTGATAAGGTGGAGTGAGCCTGTGCTGATATGTGATCACCTCCTCTGAATCATCAGGCTTGTCTGACTGGTTGGCCTTTAGAATGTGGAGTTATTTGCCAACCTGCCAGGAGCTTCAGTGTGTGTAGGCTTTGTCCTGTAATTGAAAAATCATTCCCTGAGGGACATGCGGCAGGGAGATCAATGACTGCTGTCTTTAGGCTGGAGGTGTGGAGCATGGCTGGGGGTAGCCGTCCCTGTCAGAGTTGGGGTTTAAATCACCCTGCTTTGGCCTGTTTGCCATCCTCTAGACACCACTCATTACCTCTCTGTCTCACCAGCACCGATACGATCTCAGATGGTGCCCGTTATCTCCCTGGCACTGCTTCAACTCTGTAATAAAAACGTGTTGACACCAGCTCCAGGCAGTCGTTTTTCATCTAGCCCAGGAGTCTCTAAAACTTAAAGTTCACTGTGATGTGAAAACAGTGTTAAATCAGAGCTTAGACGCTTCTCCTTTGCTATTTCTCCATGACTCAAGAACTTATTTAGTTTTAATAGATTTGCTGAGAGGAAAGCGGGTTTATCAGCAGATATTTGCCTGCGAGAAATGGTGATCAATGCTTTTGTGCTTACTGTGATGATGACCATGCAAACCCAGACAGTCATGTGCTCAGTCCTTGTGATATGACATGTCTTTGTCTTTGTATGCCCATGCTGTCCTTACTCAAGGACCAATCATAAGGGTCCAATTATAAAGCTGCAGCAGTGATATGTCCCACAGACTTTTTGAAGGTCTCTCATTTACCATCTTTGATAAAGACCTCAGTCTATTACTAGAACTAGACATCTGTGTGCATCCTATTAGAGTGAACTTGCTTGAGGAACACCCATGATTGGGCTGTATTTAAGCCAAAAATCTGATGGCAATTGCATGTAGTGCATAAAGCAGGGACCCCTTCTGTATAATCAATTTACGCCTACATATGCATGCTAGAAATCATTGTATGGAATTTAAAATAGCTACAGTTCTGCTGAAAACTTCAAAATGTAGTCTGTATTTTATCAAAATCCAGGTCACAGCACATTGCTACACCTGTCTTTATGTATTCACCAATAAAATCCACAAATGCTGTAAGTTCAGATACTTAGCGACACAAGCTAATATATGTGACCCCGCCAGGGAAAACGAGGTCAAAATCATTCTTTTTTTAATCAAAATTTTTTTTTTCAAAACAACTTTTTTGTGAATTTAAGTTTTGTTTTTTGATCAAAATATGTATTATGATATATATCTGAGACTATTATCTTTCATTTACAGCAATAATACAGAGTGGCTAAGTTTTGTTGCTAATGTGAGTGACACAGTATTGACATGATATCTCTGCCCAGTGACTTTGGCCTGGTTTTCCCTGGCGGGGTCACATATTTTGTATGCATATGGTGGTCATTATATTCAACATGTACAAAGATGATTCTTGATGTAATTGAGTTAAACAGCTCACACTTTCAAATCTCATGTGAGTCCAAAGCCATATGAATCCCAAACAACAGACAATCCCAGCATAACAGCTTCTGATTTTAGCTGTTAGTCAGGGATCGCTAGCTATCTCCCATCGTTTATCTTTAGCTATATAGATACATATCTTTTCTCCCTGAGTTCCTCACTAAAGGGTAACCTTGAAAAAAGCTTTTAAGTTAAGAACTCCACAGTATCTGTCACCATTCAGAGATAGCTGACTAAGCTATCATTTGCCTACACAGTGACATTTTAGATTTTTATGAAAAAATGTGTAGCCCTTTCTTCAGGACACTGAGATGGGGCAAAAGGCTAGAGACACCCCCACTCATGAATGTCATACACCTGTTTGGTTAGCTTTTCTGACATTTTGTTCATAGATAATGTAACCCTATAATTAAATGCCTTTAGATAGACATAATATAAATAATTTAATATTTTAGGCCATATTGTGCTTTGACCTTCCTTATCACTCTAGACTTAACAGAAACTCTAGAATATTTAGTTTTTAATCTTATGGTTTAATATTCATTTACTACTATCAGTTACTCAAAATATGATGAAATACTATGTAAATTCTAAATATTTTTATTGTTGCTTCCAAACCCTTTTATGAGAAACATCTAGTCTACTCTCAGATCAGTACCAAAGTGTATAAAAAGCAAACGGGTTGGAATTGCGTATGTTGGGGTTAGGGTTGATGTCATGTCTGGGTTGGTGCTGGTGCTGATGCTGATGCTTAATGACTGACGTCAGTGGGGAAGCTTCATATCACAGTACTGTGGGAGAGGAATGCAAGGCCAAAACGAGAGTCTGCCTGTGTTGTATATTCATGTGCTCTCTTTTTTTGGCCAAACATCTCATTTATAAGAACATCTCTTGTGGGAGAAAAATGCTTATGAGAGTCTCTTGTGGGAGAGTGAAGTGTCTGTTCTGTCTGTATCCGGTGTTATTTAAGTGGAATTCCACTGTCAATCAAAAGTTTGGGAACACTTTTACTTTTGAATAGATTAGTATTTTTTTCCAAAAATGGCAGAAATTGGGTTCAGGCAAATCTCTTTCAACAGTAATCAGCATTCATATATTTTAGGCATTTAACATTTAAGCCAAAAATACTTTAAATATGTTATTTTCCAAACTAGTATACAAACTATAATAGTACTGACTAATATTAGTAACAGATTATTTAGGCAAGACATTTATACAAAGGATGCATGAACATGAAAAGATATCTTAAAAGGTACCAAATTGTTACTCAGTGCTTTGTGAATATCTTTGGGCTACATGGTTTTTTTTTTCTTGTTTTTTTACAGGTTCTAATTTGTTCTATATGAGTTTAGAGAGTCCAGTGATCTGCTGCTTGGGCCCAGTAATCCAGTATCTGACTGAGTTTAAGCTGGACAGGGTTCTACTCTGTTCCAGGTATGTTTCCAAATTTCCAAAGGCTAATTCCCCTCATTTATCTATTTTACTGATAATATGATACCACTTTATCTTTGCTGATATCGACATTGAATATTTGCTGATTGATGGCTGATCCAATTAGACGAATTTCACATGAGCATCTAAAAGTAGACTATCATACTCAAACGATGAAAAAATCTCAGTAACCCACAGGAACAAACACAAATACTGTCTGATGATGAGTATGTGCTATTTCAGGCTGGAGAGGGTTGGTTTCTTCTTTTCATTGCAGTGTCTATTATAGCATCAAATCATATATCAAATGATTTGTATATGGCATTGGATCAGTGCCATCTCTTATCTTTCTGCATCTGCTAGTGCATTTCCAAAATTTTGTCATATCAGAATTTTACCTACCCCTGGCATGGAATGATCTCAGCCTGCGAGGCCACAGATGTCATGTGACAGGGTTTACTGCATGTATAAATTAGTGAGCACACTAGTCAGTTGTAGCAGAGTTTAAAACTCTTAGAGGGCCAGAGGGGAATGAGGACTATATGTAATGAATATTTTATAATTTCACATTTTTTGATACAGCACTATAGACCTTCCATCACCAGTACAGTGACACAGTAGTCTTTTGAACATTTTTACAGAAATGTTTGACTGGTAAACAGGATTTGACTGTTAAATTGTCAGAATGCGTCATTCCTCTTTGAAAGTGGATTTTTTTTTCTGAATCAGTTCAGATCCAAAGTGAATATGTACATTCTCTTATATCTAAAACCTTTTGAAAGACCTTAAGTAACTTCCTTTTATATGTGTTTCAACAGGGTGATAATTAGGAAGTCATTATGTGCAAGTATCCCCTTTTATTAGTTCTTTACTCCAGCACTGCCAAAGCTCAACCGCTATGCTTTGAAGCATAATGTGGCTGATTAGTCCCTTTTGATTGGTTGTTTTCCTCTCTTAATGTGTTCACATACCTCACAGCTGGTTCTGTGATGTTGACGCTCGGTGGCCTAAACAGGGGCAGTGGTTTCTGATAGCTCAGCGAGGATACAGGAGGGTGAGAGGCTGATTCATGACAGTTTAGGGTGGTGAGAAAGTTGTCTGAAACACACTATAATTAAGGATTGATTAAGGGTATTGTTTAACAAGAAATAACAGAGGCCTGCCCTCGCAGGCTCCCCAAAAGAGTCTTAATTAACATGCATCACTGACAGCACTGAAAGGCTGTACTGTGCAGTTTGTCTTTGTATTACAGCTTGCATTTCACTTTGCTTATGGGGGATTACATTTTATTCACTTAGTTGCTTTACAGAGTTTTTAAGGGGAACATAAAAGTGATCTGTTTTTCAGACATTCACAATCAAGTTCTAATGGACCAAAACTAGGTGCTGACTGATTATCAGCCCAACTGATAATTGAAGCTGATATTTAGCACAGAATCTGACCTTGGCCTCATTTTCTTTTTCTTCTCCATTTTCTTGTGTCATTTATGCACAAATGTAATGCAAACATAAATACACACACACACACACACATCTTTAGTCTGGCCCAGTGTCTTATTGTTATGACCCACCCCATCTAAGGGTGAGGCCAGAGTAACAATGTAAATTCCCAGGTGAGATGTGGTGACCAGTGGGAGGAGATAAAGTAAACCGGACCAAATAACCAAGTAAAAAAAAAAATTGGTGATGAACCCTTTTCACCAAAAATGTTGGGTCGGGTTTTTTTTTTTTTTTTTTTTTTTTTTAGATTGATGGTAGAAAAGTATGTAGCGAATATTAAAATGATGTTGAAAACAAGAAATGGGGTCACCATCATGCTTCCCGTCGCTGTATTCCTGGTAAAATGCATCTAGTGCAGAGGCGATTGCTCTAAGACTGCAAGGGAAGCTCAGCTTCCCCTAATATGTCAAAAAAAAAAAAAAGTGATCAATAATATACTGTTGTGTGTACATGTCATTGACTAAATATGCGCTACAACGCGCTCAACTTTTGTTCAGAATCAGCTTCTTACCACTGGTAACGACGCGGATTTCCTCTCACTCATTCCCGCAGCTTCACAGTGCTTTAAACAGGGTGGACGCAGAGTTCAATAGCAAAACAAAGAGTGCAGCGAAACGAGACGAGACTTTGGATAAATGCTGGGCTTTGTCCCGCCCATCGGACGCTCATTTGGTGCGCTTTTTTGCGTAAAAAAAAAAAAAATGTTTGGGTGCTTTTTAGAGGGTCGGGCGGGGATGATCACCAATTGTTTTTTTACTTGGCCTAATAAATAAATAATACATTTTAGTTTGTTATAACCTATGTTGGTTATTTGTTCGAGGTTTCTTAATCTCCTCCCACTGGTCACCACATCTCACCTGGGTATTTTACTTTATTACTCCACCCTCACCCCTAAACGGGGCGGGTCTTAACAAATGGGGGCTTGTCCGGGATTGGTGGAAACAAAATAAGGAGCCGAAAAGAGGCCATTGGGCAAAAGAAACACAGGAGGATCACATGCTTCCCGGGCACATAACGCCCATTCAAAGTGCTTATTAAATAGTAGAAATGTGGACCACATATCAGTTAAATCCAATAAGATGTCCCTGTCAGGGGACTGTGGCTGATGAGGACAAGAAGACAGTGGGATCATCAGACAAGACTCTGAACAGTGATGACAAAACATTCATGTTGTGACATAAGAAAGGTTGACATTACACATCTGTGAACAATCTATAATGACTCAGAGACAGGTGAAAACACTCAAACTTGACGTGACGTGGCTGTGTGTGGAGACATGATGTGGACGTAGAGACATGGATGAGGTGAACAAATAGCACATTATGACTTGACAGCACATGGAGAGACATAAACAGACACCAAACATGCGACCAGACAGAGGTGGCGTCAGATATACAGGATCAGTGGCAGGAGGGGCAAAGAACCTTTCCTTTTTCAGGCTGTCTGTATGTCAAACAACTTGATTTTTAACTTCTACAATGTTAATGTGCATGTAATGCATTGTTGAAAGTTTTCACACTCTATAATATCAATTTATAGTAAATAAATATTAGTTCTAAATCATATCAAATCATATATTCTGAAGACCGCTATCAAAGCAACCATACCATCTCAACAGTGCCACAGGCTGAACACCTCCATGCCACACCACACTAATGCAGTAATTCATGCAAAAGAAGCCCTGAACAAGTATTGAGTGCATATACTGTATATATATTTATATGTATAAACATTTATGTATTAAAATCATTTTTGAATTGGTCTTATATAATATTCTAATGTTTTGAGATACTGACTTTTGGGTTTGGGCTTGAAATAGATACTCTGTGTAATGAAACTATATGATACGAGTTATTGTTTTTTTATTGAATTACTGACATAAATGAACTTTTCAATGATATTCTATTTTTTTAGATGCACATGTATATCCTTGCATTTCATCAGAGTTGTGGAAATACTGACAAATAATAAATAATCTACTGTAAAAAAAAGCGTACTGTAACATAGTTTTTCATGATGGCATTTTTATATAATGCTCACCCTTGAATTGTTTCTTATTGCAGTTCATTTAAAAGGCTGTCGAGTGATGCAGACCACATGGTATTCAGTGCCACCACAATGAAAAACCTGGAGATCTTTCGTAACCAGGTATAGAATCACGACCACTCTGAAGGGAGAATACTCTGACGCAGCACACACATGCATACAAATGTGTGTATACACACTTTCTCATTGCTGTACACACTGTCTTGTGACTTGTTTATATTCATATTCATATTCATTTCCCCCAGCGATGTAATGACCACATATATGCAAACCCAAAGCTGTGTATGTTTTCCCCCCATCTCATCTCCGTGTGACTCACTTAATTAGCACTACTGCTGTGAAATCATAACGATCTTTTCCCGTTGCAGGCGTTTGTGTAATGTCAGCACGGGTGCTGTCAGTTTAATGACCTCCTGCTCTTTTCTCCCAGACCACAGGCTCAGTGAAGGGCAGTCTGCTCTGGGTTCTGGACCATACACGCACTCCATTCGGCAAGAGGCTGCTAAAGAAATGGGTCAGCCAGCCCCTGAAGTCTGCATCGTAAGTCTCTACAGCCTCCGAAAAACACACCTCCACTAGCAGCTCTAGGAAAATATGCACTGTTCTTCTCCCATCCAATGTTCCCTACGCTGTCACTACTGTCAGTATGGCATTAGACATTCACAGGTTATTGGTGCAGTCTAAGTTAGACATGCAAATATACATTATAGAGTACTAAGAATAAAATTACTTATAAATGTTTTTCAGTAGTTCTTATGAACTTAAGCACTTTTCATGTATAGAATGTCATGGCTAGCATATTTTAATTTGCTTTTAATGACATTGACATTAAATAGATCAAGAGAACACCTTTGTAAAGTTAGCAAGTATAAGGAGTGTTTATAAACGGTGCTTGAACATATATGGAATGTAACTTCATTGGAATATTCTCACATATTTTTCTTTTATGACATACTGTATCTGCACTCAGTATATTTGCAAACATTTAAATTTATGATTGTATAACTACTTGAAATCAAGGAGTGTTTTTGTGTAGTAGACTTTATAATACTCTGCAAATACAAGCGGGAGTCTAAAATGGTTGGCGCTCTGGCTGAATCAGTCAAATCAATCACAAGGCAAATACATTGTTTCTCAACAATCTTCCTGCTTTTGCACTTTGTCCATCTATCAAAAAGCTTTCATATTCCCTTATTAAAGCATGTTTTTGACTGAGCTGTGAGCCACAAATGCACCACTGTCTTCACCTCTTCATCAGACGTCAATCTCTGTCTTATAGCTTCTTTCAGTGGGCCAAATGAGTGATAGTCTGAGATTAGGACTATAGGGAGAAGCTTTAGCACCTCAAAATTAAGTTTTTACAATTGTCAAAAGTATAGGAAGTGGTGAGCGGACGTGCATTGTCATGGAACACCACAACATCCTTGGATATCAGTCGTCTGTATTTTTTTAATCAAATCAAAATTTGTCACACATACAATCTTACATCGTACAACTGGCAGTGAAATGGTTTGATGACTGCTCGTTCACATTAGGAAAGGGGGGTATATTCAAGAGATAAGATAAAAGGACAATAAGAACTATAATAATATGGCAGAGATAAGGACGGAGAGAATCATGTGCATATTATGCAAATATGCAAATATACAAATATACACATGTATGTGGATGGTTAAATTGTAAACATGGGTGGTGAAGTGTAGTATATGTGTATGTGTGTGTGTGTTGCTATTGTCCAGAGTTTAGTTCAAAGTGTGTGTGTATGCATGTGTGTTTGCGTAGTCCAGAGTGTGTGCTTGTGCTATTGATCAGAGAGCCTGCGGGAAGAAGCTCTTTCTTATCCTCTCTGTGTTTGCCTTCAGGATGCAAAAACACTTCCTTGATGGCAACAGAGAGAAAAGCCCATTGTTGGGATGGCTATTTTGTTTTTAGGCTTCAACTGTTCAGTGAGGACTTCACTGTAATGACCACTGTTGATTATTGATCCTTTTTCTAAAAAATGTTACAATACTGATGCTGAGAATACCGGAAAACTGTTCTCATCAATTCTCCAGCTGCTAGTTGATTTGTGAACTTTTTCGTTGATTGAGGATCTTTCCATTCCATACTCTGCTGTTTACTCTCTGACTCGTACAGAAAGCAATGATAAGACATTGTGTCCAACAGAAGTCTTAATATAACTAAAGTGTGGATGATGTTTGACTCTTGTACCTCTTTGCCACAAATAGATTTTAAGCCCCTTTTAGACCAAAGCTCAAATTTATTAAAATATCAGAATACATGATCAGATAATATTATCAGACATTTCATGTCAGTGATCTAATTTTCATTCCATGCTATGAAATAATCTGTGATTGTTAGTAAATTGATCTGTGTTTTAAGAGCCATTCAGGCAGGAATGGATCTCAAATCAAAGAGTGTACAGACTTTTTCTGATTTAATAGCATATAGATAGATGGATCTGTGTGGATTGAGAAAATTGTGCCATATGTGGAGCAGAGTAAGCCCTGCTTACCCCTCTGGGGGCTACACATTCAATAAAATCTTCTCTTATGACATTTAACTTTTTTCCTAATTTAGATTTTGCCCCTTTTTATATATTTATGTATTTTGGCTTCAAAGAGGAAATTTAAAATGTTTTACCTTTAAAATGTTTTCCCCTAGAAAAGCTGTTTTGCTAATGTCCCCAAGGAATGACCGGCCTGATGCTACTGTAATATATTTTAACATGATTTGCTTTTTTTTATTTTTAAGTGCACAGTTATTGGCCAGAAATTTGACCTTTACATTTCACCCATCCATTCAGTAAAACGCACACACACACAGAGGAGAGTGGGAGTTAGGTACCCAGGGAGTTTGGTTTAGGTTCAGTAAGTGGGGTTTAGGTGTCTTGCTCAAGGGCACGTCAGTCATGACCTGCTTATGGGTTCAGCATCCTTCTTGTTCACAAGACCAGTTCCCTAACCACCAGGCCACAGATGCCACTGTCAGGCTACAGCTGCCCCTTCACAGACAGAAACCCTTTATTATCCTAGAAATTACTTTTAATGCATGTAAATATTAAGTTCATGAACTTACAGTTAGTGGTATTTTTGTGGCCAGTTCAGTTAACACTAGTAGTATGTCTATCCTTGCTTAATGGAGTATTGAGGATGTTGTCTAAAGAAAGTTCAGTGAATGGTTTTGTATTAAATCTTTAGTAGCCACTTTTTTGCAACATTGGGGGTAATTCTTTGCCTAGTCACGTATTGCTTACATTTTAATAGAAATATGAACCAGAGTACATAGAAATACAGCTAACAAAATAAATCTAAATGCAAGGACATAATGGACGTGTTTGCTGTTTTGTTCTTTGTTTTTTTTATGCATTGTTTGAATATGTGTCATGTCACCTTCTGTCTTAACATGGCCCAGTGAGATCCGCTCTCGTCAGGACGCAGTGGCCGAAATCCTTTCCTCACAGTCCAGCGTGTTACCATCCATCCAGAATCTCCTTACTCACTTACCAGACCTGGAGAGAGGGCTCTGCAGCATCTACCATAAGAAGGTATTACCAAATGAATCATGTTAATAAGCAAACACCAGACCAAGCAGGACTGGGAACAGGTCACTCTGCTATTTTATGATGTGTTTATAAGTCATAAATTCGAGCATCAGCAGATGGCTAGCTTGTTATTAAAACTTTGCCCTTGTTAAGGTGAAACATTTAAAATGAAAGAGCCTGTCACACATTTGGACAAAGTAGTTCTTCCTTAGCTGTAAGCACAAGTGTTCACATTCATTCTAATTAGTGAATTCAGTTTGTTTAAAGGTGATATATTCAGTATTTTAAACATTTATATAGCAGCAAAAAACAATTTATTGCAAAGGTACAGTGAAGTTAAAGCATCCTGAGCAGAGAAAGAACTAACACACTCTCACTCACAGCCCTCTGTTCTGTGTTTTCATAGCTGGTCTGGCTGCATGTGCATGTCAAGTTTAAAGGTGATATATACAACATTTGAAACATAAATATAGCAGCAAATAACTAATTTTATTGCAGAGATGTGGAGTAAAAGCGTCCTAAGCAAATAATAAAGTCACGCCCTGTGCATGTTATTTTTTTGAGCTTTGTTTTCATAGCCGATCCGGCTATGTTAGTTCTGCCCTGTGGAAACATTGGCCCTTCCTGCAGTTATCTGGGCTTTGTAATACCATGCTGAGAACGCAAATAAACATAGGGAAGCATGGCTGAAGGAAAGGTCTGAGATGCTGGTGTTCTAGTCCGACATCTAGTGGCAGAACAGATCATAAAGAGAACCTTTAAAGCCCTCAACACTGGGCTCTGGAGCAGTGGAATTACATTTTCTGAAGTGATGGAGCTACCTATAGAATGGAGTGGAGTTTATGGCCAAAACTAATAATTGAACATCAATACCTGACCTCACGAAGGCCATCCATGTTCCACCATCTTGTGTAAAGTAATGATCAATCAATATGGGTTTTTCATTGGCCAGTGCTGATATTTAGAATTCAGGGCTACCAGTGGCCGATATGCATAATGCTAATATCATGTTTTGTTTGCATCTGAGGTAATACAAATATATTAAATAAACAATTGTTAACTAATAGACATATTTATCAGTCATGCCTTCTTTTGCCCATAGAATGAGATTGACACTAGGGGGAGCTCTAACATTGTTCTACAGCTACATTGATATGACTGTCTGCAGATGTGTCTGTAAATGAGCCGTTGTTTCATTCTTGTGAACACAGACATATTGTTTAAAAATCAGCCAATGTCAGTTATCTAAAAACTGCTATAATCTGTGCAGTTAATTGATTATTACTAATGTATGTAATGTCTTTCTAGAAGTTTTGAGACTGTTATTGCAGGAAGGGAGGGCAAACTAAACATTAATACCCTTGATTTCAGAAGAAATGTAGGATTCAAATGACCAAAACAAGTCAAAACACTGCAAAAATATTAGTGGTATATCAAATAAATGTAAAACAATTTAACCTGAGTATTAATATGGATTTGATATTTGAAACAGTTGATTAAAATGCTTTAAGACCACTTTACTATTCACCAACCATTTATTATTTATACAAGGTAATCATAATGGGGTCATATTTTGATATGGTGTCATTTAAAGTAGCTGATAAATAAATTTAAAAAACAATAAAATTTAATTCAAGTCTTGATCTGCTCTAAATACTTTTACCTATGTTTCTTAATGCGTTCAGGGTGCTTGATTTGATCAGTGCTAGCCCTGAGATGGAGTACTAACAGCTAAACTAAAGACATTTTCCTTTTCCCTTATAAAAACCAATGAGTTTTAGCCTTTTTACAACTTCACATTTCACTCCAAACCACTTAATTTACATTGGAAGCACTTGTTGAATAAGATCAGTTCAGATTGCTTACTTTCTGGTGATGTAGTGAACCAGGAATAGATGTGTTTCAAAAGATATGTTCACAGGTCTTGAACATTTGCTTTGGGGCTCCAATGGCTTTCTGACACTAAATAATTCATACAGCTATAGCACCTTGGGCCTGTGTAAGATGATTGACAGGAGACATAGATGCTTTTGACAACTTGGTCAGTGTGAAGTTCTGAGGTACTACCATTCAATGGTTATTCAGACAGCATGTTATTATTGAGTGCCATCAGCTTGATTTTGATTTGCGGTGGCCAAATGGATAGTGCTTCCGCAGAATATCTGTCTTCTGTTTGGGCCTTCAGATTTTATTAGCTCATTCATGATTCCTCTGGTTGTATCTATCCATCTTGTTGCTGGTCGTTATCATCTTTTACCTTCAACTGATGCAAAATAAGAAATCTTTACTTTGGCTTTCTGAAGTTCTAGTGAAAGGTGAGGTTTGATTTGGACACAAATCCATTTACAGCCTTGCTAGAGTGTGCATAAATCCAGAAAACTTCATCAGATCACACAAGTGTCACAAAAGTCACACAAATATTAGACTTGTTCATTAATTTACTGAGGAAAATTATCCAATATTTATATTGGAACAATGTTCTGTAGACAAATTAGATAAAAAAATATTTGTTTTAAATGTCTTATGTTTAGAGAAAGGAAAACACTGCTTTCCAGCAAAAGAACCTTGTCCCATCTGTGAAACATGGTGGTGGTAGTATCATAGTTTTGAATTATTTTGGTGCATCTGAGCCAGGACGGCTTGTCATCATTGATGGAACAATTAATTTTGAATTTTATCAGAGAATTTAACTGTCCATGAACTGAAACTCAAGACAACATGGGTCAGGCAGCAAGACAACAACCCTAAACACACAAGTTGTTCTACCAAAGAATGTTTAAAGAAGCACAATTTCTTGTTTTGCAATGGCCAATCAAAGTCCAGACCTTATTCCAATGGAAATGTTCTGGAAAGGCCTGAAGCAAGCAGTTAATGAGAGGAAACCCATAGACATAAAGTTGAAACTGTTTTGTAAGGAAGGATGGGCTAAAAGTTCTCCAAGCTGATGTGCAAGACTGATCAAAAATTACTGAAAAAATTCAGTTGCAGTTATTACTGCACACGGAGGTTACATCAGCTACTGAAAGCAGATATTCACATACTTTTGCAACTCACAGACAAGTGATATTTTCATTATTTTATTTTGTTTGATTTGGTTGTAGGACTTGTGTGACAATCTGAATCTAATTTCTTAAAAAAAAAAAAAGTGAAAATTCTAAAAGTAAAAAAAAATTACAACTGAGCTTTTTTTTCAAAGTTATCAAAAGTCTTGAATTAACTCTTCTATTTTTTAACGAATGAACGTCTTATATATCGCGCTTTTCTAATACCCAAGGATGCTTTACAAACAACACAATCCATTTACACACTTAGAAGTAAACTACACACACCCGCAAGAAGTGGCAGCGTCGTGTACAGCATCTGAACTGGAAACGACTGTCCACCGGGAGGACTGCATCAAGCACTATGGATATCACCCAGGACAGACTGCCAACCATATCTTTGCATATACACACAAACATGCACATTGATTCACACACATCAGGGTCATTTGGAGCCAATTGACCTGATCTTCATTTTTTTTGGACTGTGGGGAGGAAACCCACACAGAGACAGGGAGAACAAACTCCACCCAGATGAGGACTTAAACCCAAGACCTCAGCACTGATAGGCGAACGTGCTAACCACTAATTAGACTTGTTCTTGTGCACCATGGATTTCTTTCAGTCCTGCTTATTTAATATCCAGTTTTGACATCCATGAAGAAGCACAGAGAAGACCACAGTCTGGCATATTCTTTTCTTTCTTTGGAGAGCCAAATCGTTACTTCTAAAATAATAATAATAATAATTAATCATAATAATTAATAATAATTAATAATAAAATAAAAATTATTATTGAACTGAGTGCCGTCTGTGTCATTATGCAGTGTTCTCTAATGACAGTCTGTCCACTGTCCTGTAGTTGTCCTAAGACATAATGTTTTAAAGTGAGTTTGTGTGTTGCTTGTAAGTTATGAACAAATAAATGTCTAGACATGTTTAAAAATGTAATCTTGAGAGATCACGAAGCACTTTAAAGTTGAATAGGTTTCTTCATTTGAGTTTAATCAGTGTCGCGGGGCTTAATGGAATAGGTCTAAAAATTCCAACTATTGACCAACCTGAACAACACGTGAATTGAAAGTTGAATATCTTTCAATTTATTGGATGATGTTCTAGTGTCACCTCACCTCAGTGGCTTAAGAAATGAAAAGCGATTTGCTGCTTTGTCTCAGCATCCAGCATCTTACAGTAGCCTGTCAAAAGGTCTTTGGCCACACTTTACCCTCTAATTAGAAGGCAGTCCTTTCTTTCCCTTTGAATGTTTCCTTCGCTGTATTCATTTCCAGAATCAGGCAGGTGGGCTAAAGGAACGATGCCCAATGGTGTGTTTTCTTTCAATTGCTCCATTAGCAAAGTAAAAATCAGGGCATACTGAATGGTCATTGTTTGGAGGTGTGTGTGTGGATGCTGGGAAAGCAGTCGTGGAGAAAAGTCACCCTCATTAACCTGTGCTCACCAGACCGTTTCTGCTGTGTCATTCACTGCATGACCAATAGAGGTGTAAACAAATACACTTGAGTATTACAATATTTATTTAGTTTTGTGATGCTGTATTGAGTCTCAAACTGTATCAGTTCATATTTCATAGTTTACATAGGGGCTGAAAATATTAATTGTTTTATATCTTAATTACAATGTAAGAAAATTGGCAAAAGCTGCATTTTTATTGTAGCCTACATTATTGAAAATGTTGTCTTTAAGTGGGGAGTTTTAGCCTTAAGACTGAGCATGTGAAGCCTGTAGGACCAATCCAGGGCAAACAAACCTGAACATTTTGTACGTTTATGAATGTGATAGTCAAATCAGATCTGAGCAAAAAATCTGAATTGAGTAATGAGGCTTATAATGTGAACGTAGCCGTAGTGTGTACATGCCATTAGCTATTGAACAAAATAAATAAGAAAAACACATTCTAGAATTGACAGTTCCACATCAAATGTAAAGTGTCATTTCAAGCCTTTGCTGTTCTGTTGATGAGTTTGGCTTATAGCTCCGAAACACTCATTCATTCATCACTCATTTTGTTTGAGTAAATTGCTATTCAAACAGTATCAACATTAAACCAAAAAGACTTGAAATATCTCACTTTTCCTTGAATGAATATAACATATGAATTTTGAACTAGAGGGATGTGTGATGTGGACATTAACATGCCAATCACTATTTGTTTAATATGTATGTGCACATGTGTACACTGTCATGAATACTTACTTGTGTTTGAATGGTTATTTACCTGTTATACTTACCTGTCGAGGTGTTGAAAGTAATCATATAATTGATGCATCGAGATGAGGGCGTGAACAATTCAGCATCAATGCAGTTACAGACCATAATAGTAAAAATGGTGGAGATAGGTCGCAAGCTTGAGATTAAAAAGGCACCAAATGTTTTAAAAGCCAAAATATGAACACATTTTGGATTCTATGAGCTGACTGGGAAGCACAATAATGATCAATAAGCATTAACGTTTGTTTCCATTTCACGTGTAAGCAGCTTGACAGTGAGTTAGTGTAATACTGCTGCTCATTAGATAGATCTGCACACTGAAATACGTGCTCCATTGGAGGAGGGCATATGAAAGCCAAAACAGGGTTAAACCGAGCGCGCACGAGCAGACAAGCAGGAACAGCTGTGAGGTGAGCAGAGAAACAACAATGACAACTTGAGCTGAGAGCAGTGTTGCCAGATCTCGCGATAGAAACAAGCAACCTATGAAAACAAGCCCAAAATAAGCCCAACTGGCAACCCATCACATTCTGTAAAAGGCCGCTTTTAAATAGTATAAAGGTAAACATTTATTATGACATTATACATAAATAACACCAAAATTATGCTAAACACTTTTAATATAAACATTTTGAATAACGTAAATTATTTAAGAAATTATTGGAAAAACTTCAATTCTTTGAATAACTTAAAATCTTTTAAGCTCTGATCAAAAGAAAAGTGCATTTTGCATCTCCCATCTGAGGTTAGAGCCATTCTTTCAGTGCACTAAATTCCCACACTTTTTTTTTCCCCCCATATTTTTCCCACTTACTAGAGCTCATTCTTATGCTGTGCCTCGTCACTCTGGACTGTGCCTGGCTGCCTGCTGTGTTTGAGTGTGTGACTGGTCAACTTGGACAGGAGCAATAAACAGGAAACGGGGGCTTGGAAGGGACAAACTACCTACCACTCGTCTTTCGCTTTATTATGGGGAGCTGGGAGATGATCAAAGAGTTTCACTTGGAAAGAAAGTCATGCCCAAATAAGCAACTTCACGTTCAAAAACAAGCCCAAAAAACCGCAACCCACGACTCACGAGATTTGCAGGCGACTTTGGGGAAAAAAAACAAGCCCAAAGTCGCGTATAATAAGCAGAATTGGCAACACTGGCTGAGAGATGATATCTGTGTTTTTCATGCTCCTGCGCTTGCGCCTCTGTGCTGGTCTCTCACGTTTCTCACAACAGGAAATACGTCAGAGGTCAAAGGCTTGCTAATATGTTCATTATCTAATGACTAAGTCAAAATGACCTACCTACTATAAAAATGCAAGACATATTTATTTATAAATATACTGACAATTTATGTGTAGTGTTGTATGCTGGTGTACCTTGAATAACTACATGAACCCATATTACACAATACAACTGTGTACATGTTTTGTCATTAGCATACTTTACTCTGATGACTTGCACTGAATGGAATCAGTCAGGGATGCATAGTCTGGACAGTAGTTGCTGATAGACAGCCTCAAGAAAACCTCCAAATGATCATCAGTCATAGTGGAACAATACTTGGACATAATGATCTTCATGTGTGAAAAGGCTGACGCTGAATAATGCAGTCAAGGCAAACACACTTCAAAAATGACAGTAAAAAAGTCCTCCACTCCGTATGGAAATGCTCATTTTTTTGGTTTCTTACACAGGCAGAACAAACATTCATGTTAACAACTTACAGTGACAGGTGAACACGGACTGCTGGCCAACTTGAAAAAACGCTGGTTTACAAGTCCAGATTCTGTTTTATGAAGCGATAGCATAGACGGCCAATCACACGTTAGCAAGACACGGCAGAGCCAATCAAATGAGCTTGTGGGTGGTCTAATGTGAAACTTGATTCGTATTGAGTGGCTTGGATTACTGCTGGGTCCTAGTGCTCGACCAAGCTCCCTGTATGTCAATCAAGTGAGATGTTTTATAGCAGTGATGCCCAACCTTTTTCAGCCTGGGGGCCATATAAATTTCCGACATGCGTGTCACTCTTCACTCTTCTGTAATTTCAAAATCGCTGTTTGTACCGTGAATAAATACCAAGAGTTGGGCGGTATCAGATACGTTGGTGGACTCGTCAGCGGCAGTAGAAAATATTTAGAAATGTGCTGCTTTGTCCCTTAGTTTTGATTGGAGATGTTTCCCCATATCTTCCACTCGCCTTGTAATTGTCATGCGAGAAAGGCTGACAAGTTCAACTGCTTCTTTCTTTTCAGGACACATTTCCTCCTCCACTGCTAGCAAGCACTTTTTATGAATTTGCCGTCGGAAAAAGTAAAGATCTATCCATTTTTCTTGGAAGTTTCTGCACTCAGAGTCAACTTTTTGTTTCTTCGGCTCTCCCATTTCACCAGTGCACATATTTTGAATCTCACTGTACCACTCACGTTGCTACCAAAAGGAAACTGCCAAAAATGCAGAAAAGGTGCTTGTGTATGGCAGTTTTCTGTCACACATTGGGCTGGAGGTTTTTGGGGATCTGGCAACCCTAATCGCAACTCCGTAAACAGAGCTGGTCATATCATATATCAGTGGCGGATGCTGGTCTTTCAAGGAGGGGAAGCTCAATTTCGGGCTACATCATAAAATGTGTCGGTTTATTTATACGTAAATACTACCCTCCGTTCCTTTTCAAGAAAATGATCTGTGACCCACTGATCTATCGCCCAGCTCTTCACATGCGGTGTGCAAAGCCTGCCAACCAAATGAAACACCAAATGAATTAATACAGAAAGTTCATGTCCTGCATTGTGATATTGAATCGAATCAAATCGTTGACATAAATCGAATCGTGAGATCAGTGAAGGTTCACACCTCTACTTACCTGTTTAGAGTTTGGCCTCAGATGGTCAAAAGAGTCTAGAAGGAGCTAGGTCACTCTAATACTGCCTGAAGGATTCACAATCAGTATAAGAGCAGGGGTGCTTGGGTAGTTAACATACCTGAACAAAGCGGAAGAAGTGTTAATTACAACATCAAGAAACATCTGTGTAAATATAAATGTTAAACTTTAGAAAGAGTAATGTAATGTATTGGACATACTGCAGAAAAGATTTGAAGTTGAGTTTACCTTTATATCACCCCAGAATGATATTGGTTTAGTCCAGGGCTGGGCTAATCATTTATAAGGTAGCTGAGATAGAAGAAGAGAGCGCTAACCTACCACATGGGGGGTGGAGGACATTGATAGATGTATCAGTCATGGTTTCTTTATTTTGTGCTCTATTGAAACTTATAAGGTAGACTTAGCTTCATTTGTCTCATTGTTAAAATAATACAATGAGTAAAATTAGTCCTAGTTGTAGGAAAGCTTTCTGAAAGTCTTAGCATGCTGTCATGTGCTCCTGTTGTCTTTGGCGTTATTGCAGCAGTGTTACTTGTGAGATTGTACATGATGGAGGGAGCAAAGTAGACCTGCTATTCTAAAATCCAGTCTATTAGGTTCATGTAGAGGCATCCCTTTGGGCATGCCCTCAACCCTGCTTCTCTCAGCCTGTGAGATGCTACCACACTCTTGAAATTTAATGAACACAGGCAGGGAGTATTTCTCCCTCATCATTCTGATTAGTTGGGATGACTAGTAGTGAGCTAGTTATGCCTTTGGGAAATGGGCTACTTGTTTATAAACAGCCACAAAGTTCAAGCAAAGCTTTAATTGGCTCTTGACGTCGTTGGCTAACATCAAAGTATGAAGAAGAGTGGCTGGCGTATTTATTATAAAGAGTCTGCACTTGATGGGCTTTGATTAATACATATAAGTGCATGCTGGGATGTGTAAACATGTACATTTATGCTGTGTTCTCATTTTATGTTCTATGTATCTGTCTGCCAGTGTTCCACTCAGGAGTTCTACCTCATCAGCAGCACACTGTCCCGCTTGAGTGTGGAGCTTCAAGCCCTCAACCCTGCTGTCCAGTCACAACTTGACTCCACCCTCTTAAGGAGCCTGCTACTGGACACGCCCCAGCTTCTTAGCCCCGCCCACAACTTCCTCAAAGTGCTCAATGAGAAGGCTGCCAAGTAAGTGTGTATTTGCATCAGAGAAGAGTTTTGTTCCACCCTGGAGAAGAAAACGGCATTGCAGTAGTCTGGTGTTACATCATCTAAACCCTAGACTAAATATGCCCTTCTGTGAATAATGCATAATGTCATTTAGTTGATGACTGGCCTGGTGGTTTGGGATTTGGTCTTGTGACCAAAAGGTCACTGGTTTGATTCCCTGGTACGTCATGACTAAAGTGCCTTTGAGCAAGGCACTTAACCCCAAACTGCTTCCTTTGTAGGGAGCAGTTATGCATATGGGCATATGGGCTGCCTGCTGCTTCAGACAGTATATTCACTAGTGTGTTTTTCATTGCACAGATGGGTTAAATGCAAGGTCATCTTCCTCTGTAAAACACATTGGAAATATAATTGTTCACTTTACATCTGTAGAGTATCACAGGTTTATTCCTATAGTCAGTCATTTCAGTTCCTGTGCTTAGAAAAGAACAGAAAACTAGTGGACCAGAATCTCTCTTGTAGTAGAAGTCAATGAGCCGTTGAGTTCCATCAGTAAACATTTGAAGAGCATTTATACTGTCTACAGGTCTTAGACTGATGCATTCATGAGACAGAATCTTTTAGAAAACACAGTCAAAAGTGTTTACTTTCACTTTTCCCAAAGGCTTTATACTAAAAGCTGTAAAAACTCCACCCACACCACTTTTCTGGTAACATATTACTGCAGATTCTTCTCTCTGGGAAATTTGTCCCTTTAGACTGAATTCAACTGCCCAGTGGCTTCTATAATGAATATGTTCAGTTATTTTCAAAGTAAAGTAAAATGATAGTTACTGGCAGACCAACAATAGCAGGAGTTATTCTTTGATCTGTTTTGAAGTCACACAAAACTGTGACAAAGGGATAGTTATATATAGTGAGTTTAAGCACGCTGATGAGCCGGAACACTATGACCATTGTGCTGACATGCTTAATATACTGTTGGTTCTTCACTGCTGCATAAAAACAGCTCTGACCCACTGAAGTGTGGTCCTGAAATGTCGGACAGCAGAACCTGCAAGTTGCAGCTATTTCATGTTGTTGTTAAAGTGCATAATTATTGGCTAACGTGCTTATACACAGAGGGATTTTAGCTCTGCATTTAACCCATCCCTGCAGTGAAACACACACACTAGTTCCCCTATGTGCCCAAAGTGGTAGGCTGCCCATATCCACTGTGCACAAGGGCACTCAGTGTTGACCTGCTCATGACCTAACCTGCATTTCCTGTGATGCCTGTGTGCAGATCATGGGAAAGGATTTCAGCAATTAGGACTACTCACATTTATTTATTTTTAGGGCATCTGGTCACCCTACTGTGGGCAATGAACACATTATTTTCACCTTTCTCTCTCAAATGAACCTGGGTTTTTTAATTTAAAAACAATTGAGTACTTATTGCTGACTGGTTAACCACACAAACACACACATTAGGAGTGTGATATTGTTGTATTTTAATTGTTAAAATATTTTGTTTAAACCATATGTACTTTCTATGGATCTTATTTTACATTTAAAAAAATAGCTTATGAGAGATAAACTTACGTTTAAAAAAGACTTTTTCCTTTTAATTTAAGGGGTGTTTACACTCTAAAAAGGATATGGTAACACCTTTGGATTTTAGCATCATTTGAACAGTCCCTCCCTTTACACTGTTGGAAGTTTCATACTGAATGAAGCAATAGAAATGCTCTAAACAGTTAAATGTTTTTGCCATCTCCTTCAAAGCTATCGTTTTGGAGAATTTTAACCATATGTCTTTTTGTTAAGGGCAGGGAATAAGACTGAGCTCTTTGCGGACCTGACGGATTTTCCCGTAATTCAGAAGAGGAAAGAAGAGATTGAGGCAGTTCTCTCAGACATCATGGAGCATCGACGAGAGCTTCGACTTATCCTCCGAAACCCATCACTGGACTATACCACTGTGTCCGGACAAGAGGTACTGTAAGACGCCCATCAGACAGATCTCTGTTCTTTCATCTTGGCTCTTCTTTGCCCTCTTTCTCTCTCTGTATCTGTCTGTCTGTCTGTCTCTCTCTCTCTCTCTCTCTTTCATCTTCTCCCTTCTGCTGAAAATATACATCAAAGCTGTATGAATGTCAACGAACTCTGACATGTGAATGTATGTTATTCTGTTGTAAAGTCTAAATGACAGTATGTCAGCATAATGCTATACTTGGTCTTCAGTTTGACATAATATGAATATTGTCTTCTAAAATGTTTTACATGTAATTTACCCCATAGAAATCTAGCATTTACATATATACCATTTACATATACAGTGAGGAAAATAAGTATTTGAATACATTCGAATTTGCAAGTTCTCCCACTTAGAAATCATGGAGGGGTCTGAAATTTTCCTCTTAGCTGCATGTCCACTGTGAGAGACATGATCTAAAAGAAAAAATCCGGAAATCACAATGTATGATTGTTTAATAATTTATTTGTGTGTTACTGCTGTAAATAAGTATTTGAACACCTGCCAATCAGCAAACATTCTGGCCCTCAAAGACCTGTTAGTCCGCCAATAAAAGGTCCATCTCCACTCCACTTATTCTAAATTAGAAGCACCTGTTTGAGGTCAATAGCTGCATAAAGACACCTGCCCACCCCACACAATCAGTAAAGCTCCCAACTACTAACATGGCTAAGACCAAAGAGCTGTCCAAAGACACCAGAGACAATATTGTAAACCTTCTCAAGTCTGAAAAGGGCTACGGGGCAATTGCCAAGCAGCTTGGTGAAAAAAGATCAACTGTTAGAGCAATTATTAGAAAATGGAAGAAGCTAAACATGACTGTCAATCTCCCTCTGACTGGGGCTCCATGAAAGATCTCACCTCGTGGTGTATCAGTGATCCTAAGAAAGGTGAGGAATCAGCCCAGAACTACATGGGAGGAACTGGTCAATGACCTGAAGAGAGCTGGCACCACTGTTTCCAAGGTTACTGTGGCTAAAACATTAAGACGTCATGGTTTAAAGTCATGCATGGCAAGGAAGGTTCCCCTGCTTAAATCAGCACACGTCCATGCCCGTCTTAAGTTTGCCCATGACCATTTGGATGATCCAGAGGAGTCATGTGAGAAAGTGCTGTGGTCAGATGAGACCAAAATAGAACTTTTTTGTCTTAATTCCACTCGCTGTGTTTGGAGGACGAAGAATGATGAGTACTATCCCAAAAACACCATCCCTACTGTGAAGCCTTGAGGGAGTTTTTCCTTGCCACTGTTGCCTCGGCTTGCTCACATTGGGCTTAGAATCAAAATGTCTGATACTGATTATGTAAAGCTGCTTTGTGACAATGTCCATTGTAAAAAGCGCTATATAAATACATTTTGATTGATTGATTGATTTTTTTTTTTTTTTTTTTTTGATTGATTGATTGATTGAAGCATGGGGGTGGAAGCATCATGTTTTGGGGGTGTTTTTCTGCACATGATACAGGACGACTGCACTTTATTAAGGAGAGGATGACCGGGGCCATGTATTGCGAGATTTTGGGGAACAACCTCCTTCCCTCAGTTAGAGCACTGAAGATGGGTCATGGCTGCATCTTCCAACATGACAATGACCCAAAGCACACAGCCAGGATACATACATACATACACATACATACACATTACACTTATATAGCGCCTTTCTAGACACCCAAGGACGCTTTACAATCAACACACTCCATTTACACACACCGGTGA
>BRDA01009502.1:31948-44916 GCA_036984385.1 Crenuchus spilurus | reverse complement strand
GGCATGTCCACATATGTGGACATCACATTTTGGGTTGTTTAGACCACAAAACTAAATTTTCCCTGGTGTCTTCTTATGAGGCCGTTATACATCTACAGGACATTCCTCATCAATCTGAAGAACCTTTACACCATGCAAAAAATCATTTGGGTTCTTTGTGTGTTCATGGTTCATGTAAAATGTGTAGAACCATTTTCTTTATTAAATAACCCTTGAAGAACCATCTGTTTTATGAGTATAGACCTCCAAAGTCATCTCAAAATTCATATTTTATGCTGTCCATACTCTACATTATTTATAGGTGTGAATAGATCTACAATTTTTATTTTACAAAATTTTATGTTAAATTTTCTCTCTCTCTCTCTCTCTCTCTCTCTCTCTCTCTCTCTCTCTCTCTCTCTCTCTCTCTCTCTCTATCTATCTATCTATCTATCATATTTTATTTTATTTTATTTTTTAATTTTTTTAAAATTTAGCATTACACTCCTTCCAGGTTCTTCTAAGCATTGCTAGATTAAAAAATACTTTATAGTAATAACTGTAGTATAATAAGGGTTTTCTTCCATATGATTGACCTAACTGTCCTCACACCAGCTTTGCAAAGTCTGTATCTTAATACTTTATGGCCAAATTTAGAAAATAGCTTCTGCTGCTTTCTAGTATTTATTAGAAATCTGTGAAGTTATGTAGGAGTAGCAAATGTTAATGTAATAAATAATGATTATATTCATTGTAAGCAGATTAATTTTATATTCTTGAAAACAAGAATTCTGTTGAACAGAGATTCCAAACATCCATTAGTGGAGTTTTCTCATCCACACTACGAGTAGTTGAAGTTCCGAGTGTGGTATCTCTAATTGCTTTGCTATTGTTTGCCTGCAGGATGTTGCACTAACTGTAAATGTCACCTCATATTCACACGGCCTCTTTGGAGAGTCTTGCCCAGTGCTGTTTCAACTCATTCTCTTTTCTTTTCGTAGGCAGTTTGGGGAGCATTACTACATCCTGAGGAAAGCAGTGGGTCACCTAGCAACCATGGACTGTCTCTACTCATTTGCTCAAGTTGCTAAAGAGAATAATTACTGCAGGTGTGTTAATGATCTCCATTGTTTCATCTTTACATGCATTCATATACTCATATTAGCAGTACATGTCGTGTCACATGGCGTCATCGCTTCATGATGGTAGGCTGCACAGATGAGTCACTTATCTCTGTGCCCTCTGTTTTCTCTGGTTTCTTGTAGCAGGCCAGCACCTGATAATCCAGTCCATGTCTTGATGTTATCTGTCCAGGTTATTATTGGTCTTCCACGTCTTCAGACTCCCTCCACAAGTCCCGTCATAACACTTCCTTCAATGCTTTCATGTGCTGCCTCATCACATGACCAAAGTAATGTAACTTGTGGGATTTAACCTGCATCAGTAGCTGCTCTTCAGTTCTGGCATTTCATAGACTTGCTCAGTGGTCATCATCTTCATCCATGAGATCTTCAGCAACTTCCTGATGCACTTGTTCTTAAAAACTTGAATATGGCTTTCTTCCTCTTTCTTTAGTTTCCAGGCTTCACATCCATATGTAGCTACTGGCCAGACTAAGGCTTTATACCACTCTAGCCCACGCCTGGCATTAGATGTGGTGCCATGTTTAATCCTATTCTATGTGCAGTACTTCTACAGGGACTAGACAAGCTGTGTGTGCATTTGTACAGCAATGTATACAACTTCAAGTATCTGAATGCATTCATTAGAGCGGGTGTCCACAAACATTTGGACATATAATATCCATTTAAGTTTGGCTGTTGAAGTTGAGGCCGTGGATGGAGTGAAGCTGTAGCCATAAATAACCTTGAGGCTGCTTTTATTGGTAAATGTTTATGCGCTCTGTGTGCATCGCTGCAGGCACCCGGAGCTGGAAATGGTCCAGATTGAATCGGTTGAAATGTCTGCATCTCTTCTGACCAATCAGATCAGTGAGAAGGTGGACTCTTCAGTCACAGCTGCTGTCACAGAATATTAAAGTGTACAATTTTCTGCAGCTTTAAAAAAAATTGGGCTTGTTTTTGCTACCAGAACCACACTTGTTATGTAATGGATCACTTGCTAAATTGGCGAGTGTGCCTGTACATATTAAAACAATAGCCAGCAAGCACAGCTGAGTGACATTCATCTACTGCTGCTAAGCAACAGGGAGACGCACAGCCAGACGCTCTCAAAAAACAGTTTGTCTCGTCTGGACCTGGTCATTTGCCATCATTTTAGTTCAGTGTTTGAGATGGCATGGATTCTATTTATTAATTATTTTATTTTTGTTTATTTATTTATTTATTTATTTATTTTAGTTATTAATAGTGCACATTTGTAGACATTTTTGTAAATGTTAATGTCCCAGTTTAGCCAGCTTGACTAATTTTCAACTGTAGTCCATAAACTTCAGATACTGAACCTTAGTTACTGTATCTGATAACCATAATGTTTTACACTGTAGTCTACCTAACCTTTAAATCAGCTATTTTTAATTGAAGCAGTTAAGATGATTGATCCAAAAGTGCCTTGTTTAGACTTCTCACTCTACTACCTTTTTTTAAATTCATCTTTTTGCCAATGTGATTTGCACACGAGTTTGACCTCTGCATTTAACCCATCAGTGTACTGAACACATTAGGCTGTGAGAACATGTACCCGAAGCGGTGGGCAGCCCTATCCACAGCGTCCAGGGAACAGTTGGGGGTTAGGTGCTTTGCTCAAGGTCACTTCAGTCATAACCTGCCTGGGGATCAAACCGGCAACTAGATCCCTAACCACCAGGCCACGGCTACCCCATACATCACTATATTGCCAAACCATGTTTGTGTGTCATTCAACTAGTTCACAAGTTAAATGGAGCACTAGTGCATCTCAAAAAATTAAAATATAATGAAAAACAATCATTGTTCAAATTGTTCATAATATAATTAAAAAGCAGCCATAGCTTAAGATTAACATAACAGCTAGCTAAGTATAATTAAAACTTCATTTTAAATACCATCATTTTACATCTTTGCACTGTGATGCCACTAAATACTATCCCAAAAAGTAGAATATCTTGAAAAATTGATTAATAATTTAGTTCAAAAAGGTAGACTGTAATATATATTTATTACACAAAAGCATTATGTATGGGTTATTGCTTAGAAAAAATATATTTCATTTTGAGTAAATTACTCTTCCAACAGTATCAATATTAAAAAAATTTGTCACTTAGTGTTATGAATATTAAATATGACATTAACTTTTTCAATGAAATTATGAACAAAAATAATGAACTTTTTCAATATATAAAATTTTTGGAAATGCACTAATACCATCACTTACAATGTAAAGATTATAATATTTATTGCAGAATTATATATAATTTGTTTGTCCTTTTCTTTTTTCTCTATCTGATCTGAGCAGTTTTTGTAGTAATTTGAGCCCCAATACTGATACTGGTGTTGGATCGGTACCATCTCTACTGTTCTTTGTAAAAATTCAGGCCAAGTTAGGACCTTATCTCTGCAGCTCCTGGTGCCGTAAAAAGCGCATTTTCGCACCTCCGATCAGTTCTGCTTTTCTCTGTTGTGTTTTGCGGGAGGTGTTTGAAGCTCCTTATATAAGCTGTGATAGAGGATTGAGAGTGGAGGGACCCCAGAGGCCCCTCGCTCCGACTCTCCCTGGCCGGCAGTAGGCTCCAGCCCGCCCCCGGAGCGCACGGATCCCACTCCCTCTGCTGCTCACAGGCTGTGTGGGGGAGTGGATTTGACTTTGAAGGCCCGAGGTTTACGCCAACTACACCCCCTCCACTCTACTCTCCACCCCCTCCCTCCTGTTCCACTGAGCGCCAGAGACGTTCCATACACTGCACTTCCAAACCTATATATATATTTAGCCCCATCAATTCAGTCCTATACTGCTTCTTTTGAATTCTTTGTTGAAGTCTGTTTCATAAGAACGTGGATGTTATCTTACCATTTTTGTACAAGCACACACAACAAGACACGCAAACTTAAGTCCACTGATGTGGAGCCAGAATGTTACTTTAATGTAAACTTAGGTAACAAGTCACTACCATTTCTGTTGGTCCATCATGAAATGTTCACACAGTGTGAAGGATAGCTTCTGTGCTCAAATGATACAATATGAAAAAATTGTTATATGTGCACATCTGCCATAACATTAAAATAAAAAAGACAATAACAGACAGTGAAATAAACCTGTAATAAAAATTAAATGTATAATCACCTTTCTACACTCATTGTCGATTTTGTCAGCTTCAATGACAGTATAGAGTGGTGCTTTAAAGTGCATTAATTTGACCTAAAATGTCATCAGATTGTCCTACAAGTAAAGAGAATCAAGTCAAACAAATGAGACAAAAATATTAAACCTGGTCATTTATTTATTGAGGAAAAAATCCAACATTACATATACAGTGAGGAAAATAAGTATTTGAATACCCTGCGAATTTGCAAGTTCTCCCACTTAGAAATCATGGAGGGGTCTGAAATTTTCATCTTAGGTGCATGTCCACTGTGAGAGACATAATCTAAAAGAAAAAATCCGGAAATCACAATGTATGATTTTTTAAAATCATTTATTTGTGTTACTGCTGCAAATAAGTATTTAAACACCTGTGAAAATCAGTGTTAATATTTGGTACAGTAGCCTTTACAGAGGTCAAACGTTTCCTGTAGTTTTTCACCAGGTTTGCACACACTGCAGCAGGGATTGTGGCCCATTCCTCCACACAGATCTTCTCTAGATCAGCCAGGTTTCTGGGCTGTCGCTGAGAAACACAGAGTTTGAGCTCCCTCCAAAGACTTTCTATAGGGTTTAGGTCTGGAGACGGACTAGGACACTCCAGAACCCTGATATGCTTCTTACGGATCCACTCCTTGGTTATCCTGGCTGTGTGCTTTGGGTCATTGTCATATTGGAAGACCCAGCCATGACCCATCTTCAGTGCTCTAATGGAAGGAGGTTGTTCCCCAAAATCTTGCAATACATTGCCCCGGTCATCCTCTCCTTAATACAGTGTAGTCGTCCTGTCCCATGTGCAGAAAAACACCCCCAAAACATGATGCTTCCACCCCCATGCTTCACAGTAGGGATGGTGTTTTAGGGGATGGTACTCAACATTCTTCGTCCTCCAAACATGGCGAGTGGAATAAAGACCAAAAAGTTCTTTTTTGGTCTCATCTGACCACAGCACTTTCTCCCATGACTCCTCTGGATCATCCAAATGGTCATGCGCAAACTTTAGACGGGCTTGGATGTGTGCTGATTTAAGCAGGGGAACCTTCCTTGCCATGCATGACTTTAAACCATGACGTCTTAGTGTATTAGCCACATTAAGCTTGGAAACTTGGTGCCAGCTCACTTCACGTCATTGACCAGCTCCTCTCGTGTAGTTCTGGGCTGATTCCTCACCTTTCTTATGATCACTGATACACCACGAGATGAGATCTTGCATGGAGCCCCAGTCCGAGGGAGATTGACAGTCATGGTTAGCTTCTTCCATTTTCTAATAATTGCTCCAACAGTTGATCTTTTTTCACCAAGCTGCTTGCCAATTGCCCTGTAGCCCTTTTCAGCCTTGAGAAGGTTTACAATCTTGTCTCTGGTGTCTTTGGACAGGTCTTTGGTCTTAGCCATGTTAGTAGTTGGGAGTCTTACTGATTGTGTGGGGTGGGCAGGTGTCTTTGTGCAGCTATCGGCCTAAAATAGGTGATTCTAATTTGGAACAATAAGTGGAGTGGAGGTGGACTTTTTAGAGGCAGACTAACAGGTCTTTGAGATTGACAGGTGTTCAAATACTTATTTGCAGTTGTAACACACAAATAAATTATTTAAAAAATCATACATTGTGATTTTTTTTCTTTTAGATTGTCTCTCACAGTGGACATGCACCTAAGATGAAAATTTTAGACCCCTCCATGATTTCTAAGTGGGAGAACTTGCAAATTCGCAGAGTGTTCAAATACTTATTTTCCTCACTGTATATGAATGGTAAATGCATATGAACCTTCAAGCAAAATTTTGAAGGTGATATTTGAGTAAGGTGTTGTCAATCAGGTGAGTGGGTACCCTGTTTTATTTAATTATATTTGCTTTAAGTAGCTGGTGTGACTCCCTTGTGCAGCAATAACTACACAATTGCATGCGAGAACCACACATTTTCAGTAAGTGTTGATCAGTCCTGCATGTCTGCTTGAATTAATCCATGAACTGGTTGCTTGGAGTCCATCCACAACATTTCTATTGGATTAAGGTCAGACCTTTGACTTGTCTTGCTGCATGACCCACATTTTTTTGAGATTCAGCTCATGGACAGATGTACAGACATTTTTCTTAAAATTTGCTGGTATAACTGAGAATTCATTCAGTTCCATCAATGCTGGCAAGCCGTCCTGGTCCAGATGCAGAAAAACAGACCATGATACTACCACCACCATGTTTCACAGATGGGATGTTATTTTTTCATGCAGTGTATTCCTTTTCCAAAGATAACACTTCTCTTTCAGTTTTAGTCACATTAGTCCAAATAACATTGTCCTTCTGGCTTGTTCATGTGATCTTTAGCAAACTGTAGGCAGACAGCAATGTTCTTTTTCTATAGCATTGACTTTCTCTTTGCAGCTCTGTCATGCACACCATTGTCATTGAGTGGTCTCCTTATGGTACACTCAAGAAGTAACCTTAATGCCTATTACACGCCTTGCTCTTGGCATGATCTTTGTTGCTCGACCACTCATGGGGAGGGGGGTAATGTTCTTGACTTGCCTCCATTTGTACACAGTCTGTCTGTCTGTGGATTGGTTGAGTTCAAACTCTCTACAGATGGCGTTATAACCTTTCCCAGCCTGATGAGTGTCAACAACTCCACAGAAATCTCCTTTGTTTGTGACATGATAGATTTCAACAAAGATTGGACATTGCAAGATCTTTGTACTTAATATAAAACAGGGCATCAACTCACACAGGATTGTCATCACATTGACTGACAACACCGGAGTCAAATTTCACCTTGCTGATTTGGAAGGTTCACATACTTTTGCCACTCAGACATATAATGTAGGATCATTTCTTCAGTAAATAAATTACCAAGTCTGGTAGTTTTGTCTCATTTGTAGCTCTACAATTACAGATTGGAATTTTTCTGTTTCCCTGCTTAGTTTGTTAGCCTTCTTTTTTTCCCCTTTTCCAGGGGTCCTGACCATTAAAGAACAGGGTGAAATGAGGCTAACAAAGAAGAAACAGATGGACTGCAGTCTGTAATAGAACTGCAAAGTGCACCTATATGGAAAGTGCAGCTGATAAAATGAACAATGAGTGTAGATAAAAGGCGGTGGTTAAATATTTATTTTAGCATTGCAAGTTTATTTTATAGTCCATTTTCCATATTTTAAAATGATGATTGATTTTGTTCTTGTTTATGTTCTGTGGAAAATGTATTTTACTGTTTTGTTTTTCTTTCTCATTAACCATGCTTAGGCTTTGTCTTTGTGAATGTGCTGTGTGCAGGCCGGAGATTCTGGAGCAAGATCGTCACATAGCAATCAAAGAAGGTCGACACCCAGTTATTGACATGCTGATGGGAGAACAGGACCAGTATGTGCCCAATGACACTGATCTTCAGGTGAGAAGAGAAACTCTTTTCTTTTAGGTCAAAACATTTGTACTTTTATTTCAAATATATTGAGTACGAATTAGGTTCAGTAGCATTGCACTCTTTTCAATTCTACCTTTAATTAAACCTGGAAATATGTTGAGATAGAAACTTGAAAATGTTCACTAAAGCTGAGTAAAACAATAAATCAGCAGTAATTTATACAAAGTTTAATTCAGAGACATTCAGGTAAATAAATATTAAATTGTACAAGGTGAAGGAAAACTATAGCAAATAAGTACAAATAAGAGCACAAAGATATATAAAATAAATTCTAGCTTACAAGCAGGGTTGTTCAGTTGGGTTGTCAAGTTGGTTGAAGGACTTGAATGTACACCATGCCCTTATGCAAGTTCTGAGATTTATAAGAATAACTAGATTTTTTATACAATTAAGAATAGCAAAGTGTACTATTGTATCATACATATAAAAATCATGGATATTAAAATGATCATAAGTACAGCTGTTTGCCCTTTAAAGTGTTTATTCATGTAATCCTAATTTACTGTTTGTATAATGCTGCTCACAGACCTCTACCATCATGGCACATTCACTTCCTGCAGAGACAAACTGTTAGCTTGTAAGAGAAACAAAGTACAGTGGAGTCTCGGTTATCGTCTGCCCTCGTTATTGTACAATAAGGTTATTGTGAACTTTATCCTTGAAAATTTTGTTTGGTATCGTTCATCCGTCAGGTTTTCGTTGGCGTGCCCATGTGACTTGCTGCTAATTGCGTGTAAACAAATCATCCATCCACGTGGTCATCATTCATGTGGGCTTTGTTTCACGTTGACTCTCAAAGCCAAATAAAACACTAAAGCAACGGTGCATAGGGATACCGCCTGAAAACGGGCACGAAAACAAAAAACGGCTGGGAACAGGTGTACAAAACAAAGACTGCTGGCTGGACCACACCGGCACATTTTAAAACAGAGCATAAACCCATAAGAGTGATGTTAAATGTTCATTTATCCATTTCATTAGTCTTTTGTTTTTATTTCTCATTGTGTTCTGTATGTAAAACTATAGTTATTCTATATAAAAATGATTTTTGTTCATATTGTGGAGTGTCTGGAACAAATTAATTGGATTTACATTATTTCTTATGGGAAATATTGTTTCAGTTATACTTTTTTTCAGTTATCAGGCACTTTGTAACGGATTAATGACAAAAACTGAGGTTCCACTGTATTATTAATGCTTTACCCTGATTTTTGCCGTTATGGTATCATTATGGCTCAGCTGCACTAAACTGTCTCAGTTCACCTTTTTGCAGAACTCCAAAGGGTTGTTTGGATCCATCTATGTGGATAGCCTGTTTATTAGATTTTTTCATGAGAAACAGACAGGATGAGTTTAGCAGTTACCTGTGGAAGTACCTGTCTCACTTCAGGATAGAATAGGGTGAAATCTGATAAGGTCCAAATAGCCAAAGGTTGTTCTTATACTCTTACAAATGGATGCTCACAACAAGGACATAGTTGACGTTTTTGTTTCAGTGAAGGTGTCTTTGTAAGGCTAGTGTAAGGTTTCATGATAAGTGGTTCAAATTTGGTGTATTATATAGATTGATATGCTCTGCATTATATGTGATGATAAACAGCTTACCTTACTTATATTACTTATGCATATTAATAATTTGTTATAACAACTATATAACATTTTGTTTTATAGTTATAATACTGATATTAACAGTAACAATTTATAGGCCAGATTTAAATACTGTAAACAAGACACCACGTGGTATTTATCATTGTTTTATTCACTACTTCAAGCATTTGTTAAATGATGATCTGTTTCAGGCAGTACATCTTTGTCGTTATTCCTGTATTGTGGTTTGATTACCAGTTTAGAAATCTTATGTACAGCTAATTTTCTACAGCTTTCTAGATTCACACTAATTATGCAACCAAGTTTATTATTGAAAATATTGATTCTATGAATGTAAAAGTTTAACAGTGAGTCCTGTTAGTTTATATCTATATTCATAAAATGCGTTATAAATGTGGTATAAAGTTAATGACATTGATTTGATGTATCATTGCCAAGTAATTTAACTTTAGGCCTAGTTATTAATATATAAATATATCAGTTTTGTTAAAGTTCCTCTTAAAATAAAGTAATAAGGTGGAATGCAAAAGTTTGGTCTGACATCTCAGCCCCTATACTTGGCAGCCATGGGATCCTTTAAGCCGGCTACCATTCTGAAAATTAAAATAATTGATGCCTCAAAGCAGGAGAATACTATAAGAAGTTAAATGCTTTCACATAAGCTATTTCCTTAGTTTGTAATAAAGAAATGGCTGTTAACAGGAACTGTTGTGGTTATGGTCTGGAAGAGCTAAAAATATTTCAGATTTATGAATATTTAACATACTCTGGAATGGTGGTTCACTGTTCTGCTGTACAGTGATGCCTGCACAATCTTGGACCTTCATTGAAAGATCATTAGAAGAAAACCTTTCCCGCATTAAAAAATTAAGCATCAGAAGTTAGCAAGGAGCATCTAAACAAGCAGGATGCATTTTGGGAACAACTGTCGACTGATGAAGTGAAAACATTTTAGGCTGTAATTAGCAAAGGCTCTGTTAAGCACAGGGGTAGATTGAACGTGACTTTGGCTTGTGTTGTAGCCTGTGGTGCAAGAAACATTTGACTGGAGGAAGAATGTATTTATTTAAATGCCAGCAAATTTTGGGTGACAACACTATCTATAAAATGGTGAAGATATAAAATGATGGTTTCTACAACAGAATAATAATCTTAAACACACCCCAGAGACCTTAAACTGAGGTCTCAAAAAGGTCAGAGGTCAAAAAAAGATCCTTGACCATTTAAACCCATGATAGTGGTGTTACCATATTGCTTTGGAATGATTTTTCCATTAATAGATTAGATTAAACTTCACCAATGTGGTTGCAACCAACGTATTTTGAACTTTGCAGTTAACTCATCTGTGCAACATGCACACTAGTGAACACACTAGGCTGTGAGAACATGTGCCCGAAGCAGTGGGCAGTCCTATTCGCAGCACCCGGGGAGCAGTTGGGGGTTAGGTGCCTTGCTCAATGGCACTTCAGTCATGACCTGCCTGGGGATCGAACTGGCGACCTTGCGGTCACAAGACCAGATCCCTAACTGCCACAGCTGCCAATAGTCATCCAGATTTTCAAAAACTGGCTTAGCCTCTCCTCACCTTTTTAAAAGTTAACATGTGGTGAAGACTGGCTGCTGTCACATCACCCAGATGGATGCTGCAGGTTGGTGGTTGTTGAGGGGACTCTTAAATATCCATTCCAAATGTCAGAGTGCTTTGGAAATGTTAGTAATATTATGCCCAAACTTTATTTCATGTTCTTGACTTATTTGTTCTTTTGAAACTGCAAATAATGGAAATGATTAATCATGATCATTCTTAAGTGATTATAGAAATGTCATCTTTTAACTTTCTCTTTCGAAAATCAGGAAATTTTAAGCCCTACTCTGATTGGATTAAAATTACATGGGGTCCTGGGGTAATTTCTTCTTTTTCAGGAGCTCCTCTGATTTTATTTGTTTTTTCCCTCCATCCTCTGAGAAAATTACAGGGTGATCTGGCTTGTCTGATCATTTTTAGTGTCATCCATAATGTTTTTTTTTTTTTTAAGGCAAAGGTTATCTTGCCTTTGAACATGAAGATTTTTGGCTGCTGTTACTGGATGTATTTAATCTTTTAATGCACACAACCACCAAAAACCTAACCAAAAAATATGAATGCTTTTGAAGAGCCATTTAATTATCTACTTGGTGTGGATGGAAGATGTTCCACAACGTACACTACCTTGGAGAGTTTTTCTGCAGGAAAAAAGAGCCTAAAATTAATAATAAATGCCTGATACTGTCCACTACCTGTTCAACACATTGTTTCTGAACATGAAGCTAAACACTAGAGGGCACTGTGAGTAAGTCCTCTTTGAATGGGAGT
Source organism: Crenuchus spilurus (assembly GCA_036984385.1). Lineage (NCBI taxonomy): Eukaryota > Metazoa > Chordata > Actinopteri > Characiformes > Crenuchidae > Crenuchus > Crenuchus spilurus. Next base: position 33,268 of record BRDA01009502.1, on the reverse strand, counting down.
AAATGAAGCTAAACGGCTAAAAACATTGATTACACTTTTCCTAGTTTTTAATGTTCAACATTTTATTATTTTGAGAAAGTTTACAAATATATAACAAAATGATCTATGAAAACTTTTCAATATTGCTGTGTTTTCTAATTCAGCCTGGTTTGTTGCAGAAAAACACTAGCATTAGCATTTCAGCTACTGAGTGCTAACTAGTTAGCGGACAGCTGCACGCATTAGCTTAGCAGAGCCAAACTGCTGTTTTAGTCTTAAAACTGGTGTTTACGCTAAAGCTCCATACGAGCCCATTTATTTTGGGCTTCCTCAGCAGTGTCAGACGAAATGGAGAACAATAAGTGTCAATTCTCCTTAATATTGAGCTTCTCTGTTAAACCATCAGAAACTCACTAATGTAGTCATTTTAGTGCCGCTGGGAGGCAGGAGTTTCAACTCTGAGGAGGTTAAAGGTTAGAGGTTAAGAGGTAAGGTTAAAGGTAGAGGTTAGAGGTAAGGTTAAAAAGCAGACATTCTCTGATAAACTAATCCTGTCTGAATAGGGCTTTAGTCTCTAACAGAACATTTCATGGGGTACCCAAACTTTTGCATGACACTGTGTCAGTTCACGAATTCACAGAAACATTCCGCTGGAAGTCTGATTGGTCGTGATGTTCACAGCACACAGTAAAAACTTACTTGTGAATAGTTAGAAGGGCTCATTGGCATGTCATGTTCTTCTATGATATCAGTATTATGAAGCCCAGTGATGTGATAACTATTAATAAATGATACTTGTACAGCTTTATCCCTGTACTGTGTATCTCAATGATGCCATCAAATGCTCATCAGTCATCGTGAGTTGTTTTAGTATTCTTCCATTACAGGGGTTGTTATGAATGTCTGCATTGGCTGCAAATCTCTTTGAAATCGTGCAGCTTGTAGATGTGGGGGAAGTTGTGAAGCTTGATTATTGCTGAGGCTTTTAGATAAAGCGAATAGAAGGCTGTGGGTGGCTACACTGATGTCAGAGGCTGCCCTGTCTTTTTTACAGCAGGTTAATCCTTTTTTTTCCCTTACCAGCAAGGAAATGCGATTGAACTTTTTGAATTGGACCAGTGTACTTCTCTGTCTCTCTTGCTCTCTCTCTCTCTCTCTCTCTCTCTCTCTCTCTACCAATAGATTGCTTCCACTCAACACTAGATGAAATGAAAATGAATTTCATCTGCACACGTGTTTACCTGATTGTACTGATAAAGTCTGCCGTCTACTTTAAGTAAAAGTAAAGTAGATCACAACTCACCTTCGTTAGATAACCATCTCTCTCTCTCTCTCTCTCTC
>BRDA01009502.1:19990-31938 GCA_036984385.1 Crenuchus spilurus | reverse complement strand
CTAATCCTGTCTGAATAGGGCTTTAGTCTCTAACAGAACATTTCATGGGGTACCCAAACTTTTGCATGACACTGTGTCAGTTCACGAATTCACAGAAACATTCCGCTGGAAGTCTGATTGGTCGTGATGTTCACAGCACACAGTAAAAACTTACTTGTGAATAGTTAGAAGGGCTCATTGGCATGTCATGTTCTTCTATGATATCAGTATTATGAAGCCCAGTGATGTGATAACTATTAATAAATGATACTTGTACAGCTTTATCCCTGTACTGTGTATCTCAATGATGCCATCAAATGCTCATCAGTCATCGTGAGTTGTTTTAGTATTCTTCCATTACAGGGGTTGTTATGAATGTCTGCATTGGCTGCAAATCTCTTTGAAATCGTGCAGCTTGTAGATGTGGGGGAAGTTGTGAAGCTTGATTATTGCTGAGGCTTTTAGATAAAGCGAATAGAAGGCTGTGGGTGGCTACACTGATGTCAGAGGCTGCCCTGTCTTTTTTACAGCAGGTTAATCCTTTTTTTTCCCTTACCAGCAAGGAAATGCGATTGAACTTTTTGAATTGGACCAGTGTACTTCTCTGTCTCTCTCTCTCTCTCTCTCTCTCTCTCTCTCTCTCTCTCTCTCTCTCTACCAATAGATTGCTTCCACTCAACACTAGATGAAATGAAAATGAATTTCATCTGCCGTCTGAAATAGTCATGTTAGTCCATTTGTGCACACCCTCATTGTCCTATTGTCCTCTAACAACAATAATACTACATGGAAGCACTGATCATTTATCAAATGTAAGCCTTTTTAATCTCAGATCTGTACAGCACTTTAATAATGCACCTTTAAACTAATCAGGTGGTGTGTTTTAAAAATTGTCATCATGCACTTATTGCACTGGTGCTTGTGCACTGGACGTCACTCTTAACTAAAGATAAATATGACTGTTACTGCTCTCTGTCAGGCAAGCACCAGATTAACAAGCAGGAATGTCTGTAGTTGATTTTACCCCTTTCATTCACAGTAAGGGTGAAAAGGGATGTTACTTTGTATTCCAGTAAAGTCCTTATTTTCATTATTTTCTAACTTTTTGACATAAAAATCATTTTTGTATCCTTACCATTGCAATGCACAACATGGGTCAAAATGACCTGTATTTGTTTCCTTTGTTTTTTAATTAATTTTTGTAGTATTTTTGAAATATATAAGCTCTGCAGACATAAAATTGTCACCTTGTGTGTTTTAGGTGGTAGTAACTTAAGGCATTGCACAAAGATGATCAGGCCTTAAATACCTAATATGGATTCACAGATTGTGAATAAAGAAACTGTTTCTATCCCTGTATTCAAACATGACAATTCTCATGTTCACAGGGCTGTAAATATTGCTGATTGGCATGATAAATACTCAATAGCGTTCACACACTTGAACTGGCCTTTGAATTTCCCAGATTTTAATCTTCTTGAAAATCTCTAGGAGTAAAACCCCAGGGAAGGCATCCGTTAAATCTGGCTGAAACTGCTCAAATCTTTGATGCAAGAGTGTCTGAACACTAATGTTGCCTACATCCAGAAAAGTGCCAAATTGAATCACAGCTGGTATTCATGCTTGTGGAGTTATTGCCCTTCTAAAGAATATAACAGAGAGTGATGCATAGCTCAACATTTGGGTTCATAGGCAAAATAACCCTGGAGAGCTGAAAATGGAAAGGCTATTGTTTGGTGGTTAGCACACTCACCTCTCAGCGCTGAGGTCTTTGGTTCAAGTTTGGGTGGAGTTTCTATGTTCTCCTTGTGTCTGTGTGGATTTCCTATGGCATCTCCACAGTCCAAAAACATGGAGATCAGGTAAATTGGATACTCTAAATTGTCCGTGTGTGTGCCCAGCCAAGGGATTTAGCTACGATAGTGTAATGCCCTGCCCTGCAACAGGTGAAGGGGTAGGGGTCTCACTGTGACCCTGACCAGGATTAAGCAGAAGATAATGGAAGGATGCAAAGGCTGTGGATGACAATGTCAAGAAGAAATCTGAAGACATGATCCAGAAATGCAACAAAAGCAGGAATCAGCAACATGAATCAGATGGTTTGCACCTACTCAAGTGGAGAACATGGAGGTGACCCATAGTGCTATGGCACAATGTTCTTGTACACCTTTTAACAACTGCACCACCTCTGCAAAACGGCTGATTTCATTGACAATGTGACCAACGAATGGCGGATATTCATCAAGATCTGGTCAAAGAACTTTTTGTGTTAGCTATGAAAAGTGGCATGGAGGGTACACTGTACCACCAAAAGCACATTACTAATGCAATGGAAAGATGTAGGACACAGCCAACACACAGCTACAGGATGGCCAAGTTGAAGAGAATGAGGTGTAAGATCTGTCTAGCTGCCAAAGACAGAAAAGTCAGCAGCTGGAGTTCCAAGTGCACCAGGCTCATGTAAACATGGAGCTCTCATTTGTACGACCTGTAAGCACCGAGATGGAAATGTAAACTGTGCCCATGTGATTTTATTTAATCAGGTTGATTTTTTTTTTGTCAAATTCACCACAGTTCAGTAATATACATATGACAAATTGACAAACATTTTGATTATTCTTGACTAAATATTTTTTTTAATTATTATTAAAGTATATATTTTTAATCTCACACTTGACCTAAATGTGTAAATTCAGTAAAACAAAACAAAATAAAAATAAAATAAAACAATTTTTGGTAATTGAAGACAAGTTACTAATAGACACTTAATGATATGATGAAACAAATTCAAAAGCTATAGCAAATAAATCAGTTATATATGAAACAGGAAATGAATATAGGTCATGTTTGCATTAGAAGGGGTTTGCATACCTTGTGCATCAAAAGGTTTAAAATGTTGAGCACTTTAAAGTAATCCCAATATATACAGTATCTGTCAAAAGTTTGGACACCTTCTGGACATTCTGTGGTTTTTCATTATTTAAAAATGGTCTGCATTGCAGATTAATACTAAAGTCATCCAAACTATGAAGAAATACATATGGTTTGTGTTCTTATTTGATAATAATTCTTGGGCTATGATAAAAATACAAGTTGCAGGTACACTGGCATAGAAGGCTGATTTTTGGTTATTCGTCACTCTGAACTTTAAGGTATTGGTGTTTCTGAGTTTGCACACAATCTCCTGAATGCCTTGATAATAACACAGACTGATGTCTTGCTTGTGTGCTGACACTTCCAGCAAGTCCAAGACAGAAAACTAGCAGTAAGCATGTTCAGTACAAATCAGAACGGATCAGATGCTATTTGGAGTCTGTGAATATGCAACATAATTTGGAATTTTAGTCAAAATACAGCAGTCTAGTCAAGGATTTCAAATGTATTTTAGTACATTGTAGCATACATTGCTATTGCACTATGTAGCAGTAGAATTTCATCCATATATTGTGAGCACAGTTCTCATACATTTTTGTGATCGTTTTGTTCCCTCAGGGTGATGGCAAGCGAGCCATGATCATCACTGGGCCCAACATGGGGGGGAAAAGCTCATATATTCGACAGGTGGCTTTGATCACCATTATGGCCCAATTGGGTTCCTTCATACCAGCTACAGAGGCATCAATTGGTATTGTGGATGGCATATTTACCAGGTATAGCCTTTCTTCTTTACGCATACTAATTTTATCAGTTTTATACACTGAGTTTGCCGGTTTATTAAGTATGTAAGTACCTTGTATTTTCACTCTTGGGCGAAATTGTGAAAAACATGGATATGAACTTTGTTTACAATTACTGAACGTAGCACAATTTATCAGCCCTCCCCACCCTCCCATCTCATCTGTCAGTGAAAACATCATAGGACCACCACTGAGAAGATAATATTTGCGCAGTGGGCCATTCTCAACATTGTAGCATTTTGTACATATACACTGTTTAGCTCTCAGCTGTTGAAAATATTTTCCTAAAGTATCTGACCCATCCGCTTGTCTACTGAGTGTTGCAGAGCTCCAGTCTGTTACATAATCATATCTTCTAATAAAAGATTGCTCACTCTCACCCACCTTCAGTCTTCAGTTTAGACTTCCCCATTAAATGCTCTCCTCTCAGGGTGCGAGATCTTTTTCAAAGAACATCGATCATTTCCACCCACCTGCTCTCCTCTAATGGAGAACCACGTCTTGCTCCTAATGGCACCCATATTGGGTAATAAAGCGCTCAAACACAGGGGCCGTGATGAAGCATTCTTAAATGAGTGCACTGAAACACTCCCCCTTCGACCATCTACTTGCCTTTCCTCTTGAATAATCAGGCGTGTGTGGTGCCATTGTTCCCTCATTTCCTTGTCATTAAATGGGCGGGTTGAGGCAGGACAGCTGACAGTTTGAGCTCCAGTGGCCATGACAACGCTTCAGAGGCCGGGCACACTTCAGGCTGGTGTTGGGAAAAGTCTGAAGATGGAGGAAGGGAAACCATGGTCACCAATGCAGCTGCATGAGCTCACTGTAATTAGCCTGGATGCTGAAGGTACATAGAGAGAGAAATAGTGTGTAAAGAAATGGGATATTCTATTTAGAATGACAGCACAATGAGTTAAGTCGTCGTCTTAGGTGGTCAAGAATTTCATGAAAGTTGACCAGAGATATACAGTAATGATGGATTCATATCTACATCAGCTTCTTTTTCTGGTCTTCTTCTGCAGCTTCTTCTTCTGCTTCTTCTGCTATTAGGCTTGGTCAATTATTTAAATGATCCAGTATTGAATATTCAATGGTCAATATCGGCTTCATTAATCCTTTGTTTAAATATTGTTCAAAATGTACACTGCTTACACTGAGTCTGTGTCAACCTCAAGAGACACTAAATCTTATATAATTGCAAGAAAACTATGCGAACCCTTTGGGATTACTTGAATTTCTGCGTGAATTGGTCATTAAATGTGTTCTGATCAACAATAGATAAACACAGTCTGCTTAAACTATTACAGCACAAAAAAAAAAAAATAAATATATATATATATATATATATATATATATATATATATATATATATATATATATATATATATATATATATATATATATATTCATGTTTTTTATTGAACACAACATGTAAACATTCACAATGCAGGGTGGAGAAAGTATGTGAACCTTTGGATTTAATAACTGGTTGACCTGCTTTTAGCAACAATAACCTCAACCAAACATTTCCTGTAGTTACAGATCAGACCTGCACAACAGTCAGGAGGAATTTTGGACCATTCCTCTTCACAAAACTGTTTCAGTTTAGCAATATTCTTGGGCTGTCTTGTGTGAATCACTCGTTTGAGGTCATACCACAGCATCTCAATCAGGTTGCGGTCAGGACTCTGACTGGGCAACTTCAGAAGGCAGATTTTCTTGTTGAAGCTATTCTGTTGTTGATTTACTTCTATGTTTAGGGTTGTTGTCCTGTTGCATCCACCTACCTCTGTTGAGCTTCAGTTAGCAGACAGGTGGTCTTAAATTTCCCTGCAAAATGTCTTGATAAAGTTAATAAACAATTTTTTTGTTGATGACAGCAATCCATCAAGGCTCTGTGGCAGCAATGCAGCCCCAAACCGTGATGCTTCCTCCACCATATTTCACTGCTGGGATGAGGTTTTGATGATGCTGTGCTGTGTTTTTTATCCTCCACACATAGCGTTGTGTGTTCTTTTCCAACAACTCTACTTGGATTCATCTGTCCACACAATATGTTGTCAGTAGTGCTGTAGAACATCAGGGTGCTCTTTTGCAAACTTCAAACATACAGTAATGTTTTTTTGGACAGCAGTGGCCTCCTCCGTGGTTATCCTTCCATGAACTTCATTCTTGTTTAATGTTTTTCTTATTGTAGATTTGTCAACAAAAATGTTAGCATGTGCCAGAGATTTATGTCTTTAGCTGAAACTCTAGGATTCTTCTTCACCTCATTGATCATTCTGCGCTGTCCCCTTGCAGACATCTTTGCAGGACAACCAAGTCTAGGGAATGTAGCCATAGAACTTTCTCCATTTGTCAACAGTCTGGCTTACCATGGACACATGAACATCAAGGCCTTTAGAGATACTTCTGTGACCCTTTCCAACTTCACGCAAGTCAGCAATTATTGAACATCCGTCTTCTGTGAGGCATGGTTCATATCAGGCAATGCTTCTTGAGAACAGCAAACTCAAACCTCATGCATTTTTATAGAGCAGGGCAGCTTTAAAAAACACATCCAAACTCATCATATTGATTGGCTCCAGGTTGGCTGACTTCTGGTTTCAGTTAGCTCTTGGAGAAGTCATTAGCCTAAAGGTTAATGTACTTTTCAAAAGTAATTTTTCCACCATGCGTTGTGAATGTTTACGTGTTGTGTTCAGTGAAAACATATTTTTTGTTTGCTATTAGTTTAAGCAGACGTTCATGGTCTACTGTTGTGACTTACATGATCAGAACACATTTAGTGACAAATTTATGCAGAAATTCAAGTAATCCCAAAGGGTTCACATACTTTTTTTGCAACTGGATTTATAGTTTCAAACCCAACTGGATTTATTGTTTCAAACCCATCTAAACCAATAGAAATATGATGCCTATATCTTTACACTGATATCATTATATTATTTACCAGTGAAGTTTTAAGATTGGTTACTTTAATATTTGGGTGAAAATCTGATTCCATGTGTAGAGTCCATGTGGCAAATGAATTTTGCTGATGCTTCCAGTCAAAGTGTTAACTCAGTCATTTTGCAGGATAAGCATTTCATACTGTTCCCAACCATGAATAGCTCCAGACTTTCCTTTTTAATGGATTGCAGTGTGGTGTCTTTAGATGAAGAGGGCTTATTTCTGTTTGCTTGATCCCATGTTTTGCTCAAGAGCATGCTCAGTCATGATGTATGCAGAACATAGTCATTTCCTTTGAATCACAGGTCTATCATTATAGAATCTAATTTAAAAACATGTGACCAGTCTGTCATAGAATTCTGCCAGATTTGACTTGCATCATCACTTACAGGCTGACAGGTAATGTTAAAAATGTTTGCTACAATTGCTCATTAGGTACAATTTGTCCCACTGTGCAGCAGTTGAAGGGTTAGTGGTAAGAGCATGGCTCAGGGCTTCAGGGGTAATGTCTTTGCATGAGGTTAATATAACCTGTTAAATGACTAAATCATTGAACAATCGAACAAGAAGATGATAATGCAGTCTTAGGTCTACCAGTCATCCAGAATGACTACAAACGTGGAAATCATATTCCTCTGAATACATCTTATCATATTTCCTGAGAATACAGATTCATCCAGTAAACAGAAGTAGCTAAAAGCATTTTGTGTTTTTGTCATATAAATGTATTATATACAATAACAGTCAAATATTTTTTTATTTTTTTAATTTTATTTACACTGTCTAGTATCCAGACTATGAAGAAACACATATGGAAACATGTAGTAACTTAAAAGTGTTAAACAAACCAAAATATGTTTTAGATTTTAGATTCTTCAAAGTAGACACACAACTGATGTCTCAAACACATAAAGAGGCAAGAAATGCAAGTCATGAACTCTTGACAAGACACAGCTGTTAACTGAAAGCCATTCCAGGTGACTACCTCATAAAGCTGACAGAGAAAATGCCAAGAAAGCTACATCTAAGCAAGAGGTGCCTATTTTTGGAGAATGTAAAATATAAACATTCTGGTTTGTTTAACACTTGTTTTGTTTACTAAATAATTATATATGTATGTCTTCATAGTTTGGATGACTTTAGTATTAATCTACAATGCAGAACATTCTTAAATCATGAAAAACCACTGAATGTCCAGAGGGTGTGTTCAAACATTTGACTGGTAGTGTAAATTTTTATGTTAATGTAAAATCTTTAACTTTTATCTTTACTAGACTAATGTTTTGTTGAATACCTGTAAAAGATCTTTCCTCTGAAAGTGATTTAAAACATCATTTCACATCCACGTTTCCTCTGAATGTTATTTTTTGGAAGCAAATGGAGAAAAAAAACATCTTTAACTTCATTCAGCAGATTTATTTTGTTCATCAAAACAAGCTCATCAAATCTATTTTATATTATGAGTACACTGTTGCTTTTTTTTTAGCATGGAGCTCAATAATCTACTGTAATCACTGAGTGTTCCCTTTGGACTTAATGTCCCTTTGCCCCCAGTGCTGGTTTTGAGAATCTGGGTCCTCTCATGACTCTCATGTGTTTGTCTTAAGTGCAAACAAAATGTTGACATGCTTGTTAAAGGCTCTAACACGGACACTAATAACACTAACATTTAAAAGCTTGTAATTGCTTTTCATTCGTTTTGTATTGACAATAACTAGCAGATTTAATCACTTTAATGTACAATACAGAATGCAGTTTTGGATCTTTTATGCAGAAATTATGGGGATGTTTTTTCCCCCTCAATGTTTTATTCTCAAATGTCAATTGTATATGTAAACCTGTAGTGGACACAAATTAAATAGCTAACATAATGCTTTCAGAAAACCAGTATTTGAATAACACAATGATTATCTTACTCTTTTTTTTTTTTTTGGCAAATGTTAACATTTTCTTGTTGAAGAATTTTACAGAAATCCTGGAAGTAGGTACAGTTCCTGACTGTCAATGAGCCATTTTTGTTTACCATGTTTTGTTGCCGATTTTTAAATAACATCCACTTTAATGTTAAAACCAGTAAATGTAGAAAATCATGACTAATAAATAGCTGTCTACTGTAGTAACCAGCGGGCATGAAGTTTGTAGAAGTAGTTATTAAATAACAAAAATTCTAGTGCCACTAAACAAATAAGACTGCCATGAAAAATTCAGTTGTGTTCATGATTTCATTAAAAATGTAAACTTAAAATTAATTCAAGCCGTTTTTGTTTTACTGATCATCAGTTTGTCTTATAGCTCATGAAAAACCAGAAATTCAGAATCTTAAGTGATTAGAATATTTTGAGTTCCAGTAAATTACTTTTAAAGTCAATGTTAAAACAACAATAGCTTGTAAAATGTCACCTTACATGTAATAAGCATAAAATATGACAGATAACCTTTTTGAAATAAATTATGAACACAGATTAACTTTTTCAGTGGAACCTCTTTTATTGTACAATTCGGTTATCGTCTACTTTTTTCAGGGAAATGTTGTCCCAGTTATTGTTCATCCGCCTGGTTTCCATCAGCGTGCCTTCATGACCCGCTGCTAATTTTAAAAACAGATCATCCACCCATGCATTCATCACTCACCCATATGTTCATTGTTCATTCTGACCTTCTCATTTCTCTTTGTTTCTCATTGTTTCTCTGGCTTTTTTTTTCTCGTTGTTCATTCTGGCTTTGTTTCTCGTTGTTTCTCTGGCTTTGTCTCACATTGTTTTTTTGGCTTTGTTCATCCTTGTTTCTCTGGCTTTGTTCCTCCTTGTTTCCCTGGCTTTGTTCCTCCTTGTTTCTCTGGCTTTGTTCCTCCTTGTTTCCCTGGCTTTGTTCCTCCTTGTTTCCCTGGCTTTGTTCCTCCTTGTTTCCCTGGCTTTGTTCCTCCTTGTTTCCCTGGCTTTGTTCCTCCTTGTTTCCCTGGCTTTGTTCCTCCTTGTTTCCCTGGCTTTGTTTCTCCTTGTTTCCCTGGCTTTGTTTCTCATTGTTTCCCTGGCTTTGTTCCTCCTTGTTTCCCTGGCTTTGTTCCTCCTTGTTTCCCTGGCTTTGTTCCTCCTTGTTTCTCTGGCTTTGTTCCTCCTTGTTTCTCTGGCTTTGTTCCTCCTTGTTTCTGTTATATTGGTAGCACACCTTATGTACTGAAGACAACTCATGTAACCACACAGAGACAGAGATGTGTTTAACTCAGGTTAGGATGATGTTTACTGGTGTTTTACAGGGGCATTCATTCACAACACGAGGCTCGCACTTCTGTCCCAGCATGCAATGCATTAATATAACTACAGTATAACAGCAGGGTCATATTTACCAAATGCATCACAGTTTCTCTGGCTTTGTTCCTTGTTGTTTCTCTGGCTTTGTTCCTCGTTGTTTCTCTGGCTTTGTTCCTCGTTTTTTCCCTGGCTTTGTTCCTCGTTTTTTCCCTGGCTTTGTTCCTTGTTGTTTCTCTGGCTTTGTTCCTCGTTGTTTCTCTGGCTTTGTTCCTCGTTGTTTCTCTGGCTTTGTTCCTCGTTGTTTCTCTGGCTTTGTTCCTCGTTGTTTCCCTGGCTTTGTTCCTCGTTGTTTCTCTGGCTTTGTTCCTCGTTGTTTCTCTGGCTTTGGTCCTCGTTTTTTCCCTGGCTTTGTTTCTCGTTGTTTCTCTGGCTTTGTTCCTCGTTGTTTCTCTGGCTTTGTTCCTCGTTGTTTCTCTGGCTTTGTTCCTCGTTGTTTCTCTGGCTTTGGTCCTCGTTTTTTCCCTGACTTTGTTCCTCGTTTTTTCCCTGGCTTTGTTTCTCGTTGATAACGCTCAGAAGAAACTAAAACACGTCACACAAAAGTGACTGTGTGCATTGCTACTGCCTGAAAACAAGTGAGAAAACAAAAAGCAGCTGAGAACGTTGAGAACAGACTGGACCACACCGGCACACACTAAAACAGAGCGTAAGCCCATACGACTGATGTTAAATGTTCATTTATCCATCTCATTAGTCTTTTGAATGATCTCATTTGTTGTCTGTATGTAAAACTATAATTATTCTATATAAAATGTATTTTGGAGTGTCTGAAACAGATTAATTGGATTTACATTATTTTTTTATTGGAAATATTCTTCAGATATTGTTCGTTTCTGTTATCATCAGGCACTTTAAAACAAATTAATGACGAAAACCAAGGTTACACTTTACTTGAATATTTAGAGATGCACTAGTATTATAAGTTTATAGTAATTTGAACTTGTGAAGCACTAGTATAGTGTAGTATTTATACTGTTTTATATTATTCAAACTGATTTAATGCTAACTTATTAGTTATAATGTCTTTCAGTGTTGGAAAATTGTAGTAGTAGTATGGTTTGGCAATAACTTGTTTACCAGAAGATGTTTCTGCTGACAGTGTGCTGCCATAATTAGTCTTACAAAAACATACCCACTGTCATCCACTAATTACTATCAGGTGTGGCTTCTGCTCTCCTTGGCATGTTTTTGTGCCAGGCTCAAATGCTACTGGAGATGTGTGACAATTTACAAGATACATTTTACAGTATACAGTGAAATTGACTGTCTCCATACCTACTGAGCTGCCTCACTCTCTAGAAGACTGAAGCGTTCAGATTCAACACACTTGACTCTGATATACAGATGACTAGGGTGGGTTTAAAAAAATCTATTTTAAAAAATATCAAATCAGTCTTCATTTGAATGAACTGATATCGATTCATATAAACATGAGAGAGACTGTTTTTCCCCGTATATGTGAAAATCACCCTGTAATCTTGCATGACCAGCTGTTGTTTGTGCAACGGGATCTGATCTGCACATTAGTGGAGCTGTAGTGAAGGTGCTTACAATGTACCCTTTAGGACGTCCTCTGACCTTGGCATCAGGTCTTATGCAATGAAAGGAATGGCAACAGTCTTCGTTCTGAACGACTGAACAGACAAACAGACAGCCCTCGTACTAAACAGCCTCAGAATAAAAGTATCAGACCAGGTGCTATTTCACTATTTCTGTTCACATACACAAGCGCACTATACAGATCATGTTAAGGTATCCAGACCTGGTTTTAATTCTGCAATGTTTGGAAAGTTTAGTGTTAAGCAACACTTGTATCTACATTTCATGTTCATGTTGTTACTTAATGAAGTCTGTAGACAGGAATGTGTGTAAAATTGTTGTTTGGACTAGTGTTAAAATGTGTGTAAGGACAGATGTCTGAAGTAATTCATTGTTGTACTTGTACTTTACATCTATGTTCACAACGAATTGTGATTTGAAAGGTTTGTAACGTCTTAATTTTGGTCCAGACCTATGGAATTGTACTAGACAT
>BRDA01009500.1:64819-90624 GCA_036984385.1 Crenuchus spilurus | reverse complement strand
AAACTATGAATAAATACATATGTAATTATTTAGTAAACAAACAAGTAAACAAAGCAGAATATGTTTATATTTTACATTCTTCACAGTAGGCACCTGTTGCACAGCTTTCTGGGCATTTTCTCAGTCAGCTTTATGAGGTAGTCACCTGGAATGGCTTTCAGTTAACAGCTGTGCCTCGTCAAGAGTTCATGACTTGCATTTCTTGCACCTTTAATGTGTTTGAGACATCAGTTGTGTGTCTACTTTAGATGTAAAATCTAAAACATATTTTGGTTTAACACTTTTAAATTTACCATATAATTCCTTATGTGCAGTCTGGATGACTTCAGTGTTAATTTACAATGTAGGGGAAATAAAATAAAAACATTGCATGACAAGATGTGTCCAAACTTTTGACTGGGTATTTTATATGGCTTACATTTGCTTACATTTATACACATACGGTCATAAGAATTTTCTACAGAGAGCAAAGTTAAAGTTATTTTCTTTGGTGAAGCCCCTTCAGACTGTTTGGGACATGGAAAAATAACAGTCTGCAGAAGAAAAGGTGAAGCTCCCATGAGTCCTGTGCCATGCCAACAGTGAAAGCATCCTGAGACCATTCAGGTGTGGGGTTGGGTCTCATTCACGGGAGCAGATTCACTCAAAAAATGTGCCTAAGGACCCTGCCATGAATAAGGGATGGTATCAAAGCATCAACGATCCAGGAGCAGTTTGGAAATGAACAGTGCTGTTCCAGCATGATGGAGCACCATGTCACAAGGCAAAAGTGATAACCAAGTGACTCGGTCAACAAAACAATGATATTTTGGCTCCATGGCCAGGAAACTCCCCAGATCTCAATCCTATTGAGACCCTGTGGTCAATCCTCAAAAATAGGGAGGACAAACAAAAACCCAGAAAGACTGATCAACTCCAAGGTCTGATTAGGCAAAGATGGGTTGCCATCACTCAAGATTTTACCCACAAGCTGATATCCTGCACACCGGTAAACTGCAGGTAAACTGCAGAGGTCTTGTTGAAGAAGGGTCAACACTGTGAATATGAAGTCTGTTTAAACTGGATGTATTTGTTTGAAAAGTTTAAAAAATGTATGAAATGTAAATAATTGTACTTTATTATACCATACAAACATCTGACAAAAGGCTCTGAAAAAACTGAGGCTGCAATTCTCAAATTGCCATTCTCAAAACTTTTGGCTTGGTCTGTATATGAGCCTGTAAATGATGTAAGCAGGACTTCTACAGGCTACGATGAGGTGAAGTACAAATCAATGTGACCTGTTCTGAGGCGGATGTGATCCTTTGATGTGATCTGCTTGTTTTATTTTGACTCATCTGTGATCTTCCTCTCTCCTTCACAGTAACCTGGTGTAATACAGTCCCACCTTGATGATGTTGAACATGTCGGCAGGACAGCTGGTAAATACGAGCCACTCAGTGCTGCGCATAATGAATGTTTGATGTAATTCCTCTACACATCATGTCAACTACAAGTCTTCTTTGTGCTCTGGGAGACATCAGGGCAAGAACAAGTTAGCCTGATGAGAGTAGAGTGTAGTTGGGCCCAACTGGGTGAACACCGGGGAACCAGATTAGCATATTTCCCATCTGAAAGGGCATGATTGAAATGTTTTGAGGTGGGCATGAAGACGAGGTACATGAAAGAGAGAGAAAGAGGGGGGGGGCGTACAGTAAGGAAATTGAAACAGCATTTCTCCAGCTACAGGCACACAGCTGTCTATTTGTGGATTGGCTATTTTTACCCAGAGTTGAAAGGTTAATGATTTTATTTCCTGCACTGGTTCATTTTACTGTATGCTGATACACTCCAGGAAAAGACCAAGGGAGGAGGGAAGTGTTCAGTGTGTGTGAGGTCATAGTGTGAAGTACACAAACACACCCCATTGAGATTTGCAGCCTCTCTATTCACATCATTATACAAGGACAATGATAGATACATCATCACAACCACAGTAACAATACATACATATACACCGTGACTAGCACAGCAATAATACACACATATACACCATCACAACCACAGTAACAATACATACATATACACCGTGACAAGCACAGTAATAATACACACATATACACCGTCACAAGCACAGCAAAAATGCACACATATACACCATCACAACCACAGTAACAATACACACATATACATCGTCACAAGCACAGCAAAAATGCACACATATACACCATCACAACCACAGTAACAATACACACATATACACTGTAACAAGGACAGTAACAATACACACATATACACCGTCACAAGCACAGCAAAAATGCACACATATACACCATCACAACCACAGTAACAATACACACATATACACCGTCACAAGCACAGTAACAATACACACATATACACTGTCACAAGCACAGCAACAATACACACATATACACCGTCACAAGCACAGTAACAATACACACATATACACCATCACAAGCACAGCAACAATACACACATATACACCGTCACAAGCACAGTAACAATACACACATATACTGTCACAAGCACAGTAACAATACACACATATACACCGTCACAAGCACAGCAACAATACACACATATACACCGTCACAAGCACAGTAACAATACACACATATACACTGTCACAAGCACAGTAACAATACACACATATACACCGTCACAAGCACAGTAACAATACACACATATACACCGTCACAACCACAGCAAAAATGCACACATATACACCGTCACAAGCACAGTAACAATACACACATATACACCATCACAAGCACAGCAACAATACACACATATACACCGTCACAAGCACAGTAACAATACACACATATACTGTCACAAGCACAGTAACAATACACACATATACACCGTCACAAGCACAGCAACAATACACACATATACACCGTCACAAGCACAGTAACAATACACACATATACACTGTCACAAGCACAGTAACAATACACACATATACACCGTCACAAGCACAGTAACAATACACACATATACACCGTCACAACCACAGCAAAAATGCACACATATACACCGTCACAAGCACAGTAACAATACACACATATACACCATCACAAGCACAGCAACAATACACACATATACACCGTCACAAGCACAGTAACAATACACACATATACATCGTCACAAGCACAGCAACAATA
This sequence comes from Crenuchus spilurus, assembly GCA_036984385.1. Lineage (NCBI taxonomy): Eukaryota > Metazoa > Chordata > Actinopteri > Characiformes > Crenuchidae > Crenuchus > Crenuchus spilurus. The sequence goes on along the minus strand of BRDA01009500.1, from coordinate 87,454 downwards.
CACACATACACACCATCACAACCACAATAACAATACACACATATACACCGTCACAAGCACAGTAACAATACACACATATACACCGTCACAAGCACAGTAAAAATACACACATATACACCGTCACAAGCACAGCAACAATACACACATATACACCATCACAACCACATCAGCAATACACACATACACACCATCACAACCACAGTAACATTACACACATATACACCATCACAACCACAGTAACAATATACACATACACACCATCACAACCACAGTAACAATATACACATACACACCATCACAACCACAGTAACATTACACACATATACACCATCACAACCACAGCAACAATACACACATATACACCATCACAACCACAGTAAGCATACACACATATACACCATCACAACCACATCAGCAATACACACATATACACCATCACAAAAGCAGTGATACACATGCAGTATACAATATGTAGTCACAACAACATCTCTATATGCCAGAACACTTTAGAAGAGGAACACACTTTGGTAAACCTCTCTTTCTTTTCTCTCTCACACATAACCACACTCCGGCCATGAACAAGAGGACAGTCCGAGGAGGAGGACAGGATGACAGCAACAAGAGTGGGAACAGTATGTCTTTTGTAAGCTTGTCTGAGTGCTGTGCTACACGCCTCTCTCTTTCATAAATCAAATCCTTCACGTTACTGAGCAGTGAATGGGAAAGCAAAAAGAGAGAGAAAGGAACGGAAGAGCAGCATTGATTCTGCTGTCCGCCAGCTGTCTTCAGGGTCACCCTCATTTCCGACCCAAATTTCTGTTTATTTTACATACAGAAGAGTAACTTCATAGTAACTCATGCAAAGCTGGATAAACAATACAGAATGCTGCAATCCTGTCAATCGACTTTTGTGCCATTTCATAAGCATGAACATAATATGTGAATCATTAATTAAGAAACTTTTATTATTCAGTGCTACCTCAAAGTACTAGAAAATTTTTCTTAAATAATAAATATCTCTTTTAAGACTCAAGTTTAACTGCCTGAAGTTTACCTTTCTGAATTAAATTGTGATATTTTTCCCCTTATTCAGTCAGTTTCCGCAACCATCCCAATATTATTTAGCACAAACAGCAGGATAACAGTGCTCTGTGAAAAATTCAGTAAATATTTAATTGGCATTTTAAAAAATCATTCGACTAATAGTTCATAAAAAACATAATGTAAATGTTCAAATATATAAAGTATTGTATACATGTATTGCATTTCAATAACGTCCGACATTCCAAAAATCAGTGACCGACTCTGCTGGGGATGACAGATGAAGCCCTTTAAGTAACAGATTTGAGGACGCTGATTGGCTAAATTTCTGTGCGTATATTGTGTTAGCAGGTCAGTGATTGGCTGCAAATTTGAAAACGATTGGCTACATTTCTGTTGCTATGCATGTACCTTGTGTCAGTAGGTCAATGAATGGCTGCTGCTTCTCTGACTGGGTGATATTTCTGTCACCTCAGAAGAGAGCGGGAATGAACTAGGAAGCTCATTTTCCCCAATATATTTTATATATTACATGTTATTGTGTATGTTTGATTCTTTTAAAAATGAAAACAAAAAGTTTCCACCATAGAGCCCTAGCGCCTTCTAATTGGCCAGCCGCTACTGCCTACAATAATACTAACTATTGCTAGCACCTCTATGGAATTTGCAATATTTTACTAGCAAGTTAGAAGTAAAGTACACTGACTTTTCCAAATTGGATTCAATTCTATTATTTAATTATGTTACTGAGGTACAGTCACAAACACAGGATTTCACCATTGCCCATGAAGTCTGTAAATATCTGAGATATCCAACCGCAACATCAGATCTAACCTCAGTTAACTAATTGGTGCACAGAGCATGGACAGGTCATTTCTGTTTCTCTTACTTTCTCATATTAAGATGTTTTATTCATAGCTTTATTTCACCAGTATGTCATTTGCACTGGTCAAGCCTCATCTGCAGGTTCCTCTGTGACGAACTCTTCTGCCAAGGATGTCTCTCAGGTATGCCTGGAGAGGGGCCAAAGATTCCACTGCTGTTTCCATCCAGCAGCATTTAAGCGTGACACTTCTGGAATCCTGCATATATAAACAGCGCACTCTGCAGAAACGCATCCCCCAGTCACTATGCTAGAGTATGAAACCAGGCTTTGCTGCATGTTCAGAGAGTTTTAAATGTACAGACTGTGCTTGGAAAGAAATCCAGAGATCTGCTCGTCAAGCTATTTACAAGATGTTTCTGAAGCAAGCTGACCCAGCACGACTGAAGGCTGTCAGTCCGATTTATGACCTCGCAAAGCGATGATACAGTTTTAACACGAGTGGACATCATTATTAGTAAAGCTCAGATTGTCAGCTCAGATCTTTCAGTGGCTGCAACAAGTAAGAGCTCTCAACCACACTGAGAACATAACAATATGGCTACGTTCACGTTGTAAGCCACTTTGCTCACAGATTTTTTACTCGGATCAGATTTAACTATCTTGACGGTTCACATTCACAAATGTAAGTGAGCTGTATCTGTAATGTGAACCAATCTGTCCCTGAAACAGCTTGCATGCGCACAATGATATGTGTATACACGTCGCCTGCGTCATCAATAACAAGCGTCACATTTGTGCAGGGTTGCCAGGTTTGCAAAAATACAGTCAATGGTAAAACCTCAGAGTTGGTGGTTTGCTCGGTTTTTGCACTAAATTTGTTTAACTGGGTTCTCTTTATCTACTTTTAGGACTTGTATGTAAATCTAATGTTCACAAACAAGCACTACTGTAGTTGTATTACTGTATAACTGTCATTGTACTGCCATGATCCCTGACCATCCATTGTATTGAACAATAGTAGTGTCTATGGTTGTACTATGATTTTGAAATGTTTTACCATAGAAACTTTTTGTAAGGGATAAACTCTACAAGAAGTGTGTTGTTGGCATTAAGGAATGTACAATTTCCCATTATGTAAGCTCATGCATGTAATAAAGTTAACTGGAACTACTTCACATTCATAGCACATTTTGGTCAATATTTTAGAATAATTGTATCAAACGCACAAGGTCTGGTTGTCAGATGTAGTTCACTTTAGTTCACACACATGCTCCATATGATTATATGCACAGCATATGTACAGCTTTGTTTTAAATCTCAAGGCTTATAAGCAGATGTTCAAACTTCAAATGCAGTGCTTTCTTGCAGTGATCTACTTTTGTGTCTAAAACTAGAAGTATTCTATAATTTACATCACAGTACTAGTGAATTAAGACATGTAGACATACATCCCAAGAGCAAAGCTTAGAGCAGCTGAATATAATAGATAATTAAAATCTCTTTTAAGACTCAAGTTTGTGTGTGTGTGTGTGTGTGTGTGTGTGTGTGTCTACTAGTGCATCTAAAAAAAAGTAGAATATCATGGAAAAGTTAAATCTTAATCATTTAATTCAAAAAGGTAAACCATCATATATTTTATATTCCTTACACATTTGACATATTTCAAGACTTTTTTGTTTTACTGTTGATCAGTATGGCTTATAAATCACAAATCCAGATTATCAATGTAATTAATTATTTAATTTTGAGTTTAAGGAAATTGCTATTGAAACTGAATAAATAAGGTGTATTTCATGATAAAGTCCAGCAAATGGAACCATTATCATGGGGAAGATTGCTGACTTGACAGTTATCCAAAAGACAATCAGAGGGTAAGCCACAGGTCATTGCTGAAAAGGCTGGCTGTTGGCAGAGTGCTGTATCCTAACGCTTTTTTGGAAAATTGACAGGAAGGGGAAAATGTGGTAGGAAAGGCTGCAGTAGCAAAAGGGATGACCACAGCCTTGAGAGGATTGTCCAGAAAAGTTAATTCAAGAACTGGACTGTTGCTCTGTGGTCCAAAGTTCTCTTTTCAGATGAAAGTACATTTTGCATTTAGCTTGGAGTTTAAGTCCAAGTTCAAGAGTGGAGAAATACAGAATCTAAGGTCTCTGACGCCCAGTTTCTGTAGTCTGTAGACAGTGAACTCTCCAGACCTGAACCTCATAGATAATCCATGGGCAGTGCCACAAGCTGATTGACTCAATGCCACACTACATTGATGTAGTCATTTGTGGTACAGGTTCCCCAACAAAGTATTGAGTGTATACAAGAAAAGACGTTTCTGTGTTGTATATAAAAATACTATTAATCTGAGAATCTGGATTCCTGAGCCATAAATAATCATCAACGAGAAAACAAAAAAGCTTGAAATATGCCACTTTGTATGTTTAATGAATATAAAATATGATAGTTGACCTTTTTGAATAAAATTATGATCAAAAATGGACGTTTTCACAATATTATTAGTAATATTTTGTGATGCACTCATATATACTCCTTTCAGTATGTGGAAAAAGTTCAAATGTCCTCTAGTTGGTTTGGGTGGATGAGCACAAGAGCTGTCTAATTTTACATACACTAGGTTGTTGGTAGCTGTACTGATAACCACACAAAATGCCACATCTCAAAAAGAGACAATGTGTCCATTCAGATACATTTGGTTTCTTTCAGTGGTGTAAGTGCTAATACTCCAAAACCGAAAGCCAGACATGATGTACAGTATATCTCCAGCATCTCCAAACTGCATGCTGTTCCATATTCCTCCTGTGCAAGCAAAGAGCATTTGTAACTTTCGTTGTTACAAACTGTTACACTGAAACAATTATGTCATCATAATGGTTATCCTGGCAACCAGCTGTGCAGTTGCTAGGAGAGCTGTTCCATCTCAAACTGAGCATGTCCGTTGAGGGGGCCGGTGGCCCAGGCTTCGGATGGGCGTGAGTTTGTGTGGCATGGCTTCTGGAGCTCCTCTGTGAGGCAGTGTGTGTGCGTGTGTGCGAGGGCTTCAGGTGAAGAAGGATCAGGAGGTTTGCGGTCATAGTAGAGTGCCCAAAGCAGTGTGAGAGTCAGAGTCATGGCCAGGATCTGGGCTACTCCTATAGACACACCCAGGAAGCGCAGAACCTGCAGCTGCTTCGTGCCCCGAATAAAACTGTAGATTTTAGGACCACAGCCCTGAAAACACACACAAATGTCATACATACAAGATTAACATGAAGTTACACGTTGTTGATATAGTAGTGTTGCTACATAATGTGCAGGTATAGAAGTGTTTTGACATTGACGAACAAATGACATGTTTTAATGATTTTCATATGACATGTCTGAACACAGTGTCTAGTGGAAAAACTACTTAGTGCATAATTGTGCAATGTGCCATCTGACTACAAATAAAACCTTTTTTTGCAAAAAGCACTTTACAGCATAGCCCTGATGTGCCTGAGGAGTTCAGTTTTGAAAACATTTGAAAGCAAATGCATTTGGTAAGAGAAAATGGGGCATAAACAGTTTGAAAGTTCTTAATCTGTCGTGTTTGCTGAACATTTCTTAGCACAGCAGCTGCCAGAGTAGTATGTGAGCAATGCAACACTCATCCGCTCTGTGAGAGAGAGAATGTGTGCGTGTGTGTGGATGTGCGTGTGTGTGTGTGTGTGTGTCTGTATGTATATGTGTGTGTGTGTGTGTGTGCGTATGTGTGAGCATGTGGTGTGTGTGCGTGTGTATGTATGTGTGTCTGTATGTATATATGCGTGTGTGTGCATGTATGTGTGTGTGTGTGTGTGTCTGTGTGTATGCGTGTGTGTGTATGTATGTGTGTCTTTATGTATATATGCGTGTGTGTGCGTGTGTGTGTGTGTGTGTGTGTGTGTATGTGTGAGCATGTGGTGTGTGTATGTATGTGTGTCTATGTATATATGTGTGTGGGTCTGTATGTATATATGTGTGTGTGTGTGTGTGTGTGTGTGTGTGTGTGTGTGTGATATTTCCTATGCCGATGGAGAAAAGCGGAAAGGCAGGTACATTATTTCCTGCCAGTGAGAGATTTGTGATTTAGTGTGAGATGCCTGATACAAAGTCTGTACCAACTACAGTCCAGACTTCAGAGAGAGAGAGAATTAGGGATGGAAAGGGAGAGAGAGACAGAGAGAATAGAAAAGGCAGCGTGAAAAGGTAAAGAGAAGATGATGATAATGAGAGTGAGAAGTCTGTTCTTGAGTGATTTCGTCTTTTGACTGTGTTGTCCCTGAGATGGTACAGAAATCAGGCAGTGACTGTAGTTTTAGCATTTAAATGCATTTGGCAGATATTCTAATACAGGATGACTTTAAAGCCACTGTGTGAGAGGTAACTAGCAGGGGTTTAGCCAGATCATTCAAACCTGTCCAGTGAGTAAAAAAGCAGCAGGACATTCCTATTGGACAATACATGGAAATGCATTGAGAAATCCAGTAGTGAAATAACAATCTGATGTTATTAAAACAATGACATGGTAACAATCCTACTCTTTCTCGCTGTCTGTGATGTGAATAGATGCACAGCTGTGCGAGATTACAGTGGGAAGGAATGCTTGTATATGTAGGTGTGTGTAAGTATGCATATGTGTGTTTGCTATAATTGTAAGTCCCCTCATGTCTCTGTATTTGAATCTTCTACACGCAGGTACTTTAATATTCCGTACCTAAAAAAAAATACTGTTGTGATCTCAGCCCTGTGCAGATCATCTCACACTGACAACACTGTTTAACACACAGCTGAGAGTCTCTTCCCTGCCTCTCTCTTGATGATTCAAAGTGTTCTTTATCTCTCTATACAGAGCCATTCTGCATTACAATTACCTCGACATTAAATAAACCACCATCCGAAGCTGTAAAAGAAACACTGCCTGAGGCTACTTACTCTAGGGCTTAGAGGCGAGGCCAAAGGTCAGCACACTTGAAGTGATGATACCACTAAAACTGCACTTGCCACCAACCATGCTTACCTCTTGATAGAGGTCACTGAGGTCACGGTGGTGGGCGTGGCGAGCGCAGCCCGGATACGGATCAGAACAGCAGGAGTCCGGTGGCCACTCCATCTCGGTCATCTCCAGCCAATCCGTGAAGTAGATCACTCCACAGCATTTAAACTGAACAGAAAAGCATTCCTTACTACAGCCTCAGCCACTGTTTACTTTGGTACGGAAAAATTAAAAATGAGTAGTGTCCTCTCTTTTAGGATTTTGTTTTGTGTGTGTGGAGAATTCACGCTGCAATTTTTTTTTTTTTTACAATTTTTTACCAATTTTTTTCGCTTTCCCATTGTGGTGGTCGCCAATTAACCCAACCCACTAGGGGGCTCTCCTCGTCACTTTGCACTGTCACTGACTCTGATGGTGAAGACATGCACACAACTCCTCCGCTGCCTGTGATACACTGGGGAGCCAACGCACTCGGAGGAAAGCGCAGGGTCTCTAGTTTCAAATGGGCCAATCAGTAGATGCCTGAGCCAGCGGACATTGCAATGTGTGAGTGATAAGGAGAGAGAGAGCGCCATCTACCTGCCCAGAGAGACAGCTGCTAATTTTGCTCTCTTGGGCCCCGGCTGTTGATGGCAAACAGCATGACTGGGATTCGAACTCGCGATCCTCTGGTCATAGTGTCAGCGCCTCTGAGCCACTCGGGGCCCCTCGCTGGTAGTTTTTTGAGGGGATAATAAAAAATTTTTATGTAAACATTATTGACATGTCTGCACTAGATTTTTGTGAATTTTTGGCTGTGCTCTCTCCAGGCAGGTAAGATGGCACTCTCTTCCCAGCACTACTAAGTAATGTCGGCTGGCTCAGGCGTCTGCCAGGCGATCCATCAGGAACTGGGGATTTCCTCAGAGCATATTGGTTGCCCGGCAGCAATGTATCAGCAGCAGTTTGAAAAAAGGCGGAGCATGACTTCACATGCATCGGAGGAGACCTGTGTTAGTCTTCACCCTCTTAGAGTCAGGGACATTACAAGTGATAGGGAGAGTCAAAGAGTGTGCGGGTCATTTGACTTCCAAATCACATTGGGAAGAAAAACAGGGTAAAAATAAAAATAAATTTGGTGTACAATATTAAAACTCTTAAGGCTGTAAAACTTACTGTTTTTAGAAAGCTGCAAAAAAATTACATTTTCAATTGGTTTTGTGATGTCATAAGAACAAAAAATGTCACAAATATCTGCTGATTCAGACAACAGCATTTAACTCTGTCCATCCCTTATCCGTTTTGGCCTTTTGAATGAGGCTCAGTACAATGCAGCCAGTTAGAACAGAATTCATTTAAATATTTAAATATGCAGTCTTAAAGGTACAGTAACAAAAATTCTAAGCATAGACGTGAAACATTTTCATACATAAAACCTCAAAAAATGTCAGTAGGTTCAACAACTAACAATGTGGACAAATGTTGGTAAATGCTGCAAAGGTCATCCTGATAAATAATGATGATGACCTAAGGAGAGCTTGCGCCATCACTTTTATTTGGTAAAAGTGGAAAAAAGTGGCAAATATGATTACATTCAGCAACATTTCGGTCCTATGCATTAACCTACAGTTACAATAAGCCTTTGTCACATGGTTTAATTAAAATATTCATGAACATATAGAGTCAAACTGCATCGCTGCATTCTCACCTCAGTCTGAAAGGAGTTCCAGGCGTGGGTTAGCCACTGGTAGCGTTGTAAGCCATAGTTTGGCATGCGTGACTTCAAACTGATCATATCTGACCTCTGCACTGAAGGCTGCAAATAAATAAATGCTATTAAACAAAGTAATGGAAGCTCTTATTGTAGCATTGTGAAAAGCCTAAATCATCACACTCTAGCTGCATTGACTTGGACAGGATGATGAACGTCACTGGCCATTTCATTAGGTACACATACCTTGTATTTACACCCATTACCTATTTTATCTTCACTGAGCATACAGGTGTACTTTATAGTTCTACAGTTACAGACTGTAGTCCATCTGTTTCTCTTTATACTTTGTTATCCGCTTCTTCAGAGCCGGTGTTAAATGATTGGTGGGTCATTCTCAGCACTGCAGTGACACTGATGTGGTGGTGGTGTGTTTGGCAATGATACAATCAGACACAGCAGAGCTGCAGATGTTTGTAAACACCTCAGTGTCACTACTGGAGTGAAAATAGTGCAACAACCAAAATTATCCAACAAACAGCGTCCATGTCAATAAAATGCGAGAGTGATCCATCACTCAAATGACACCTGCTCTGTAGGGGTCCTGACCATTGAAGAACAGAGTGAAAGGTAAATAAAGTATACAGAGAAACAGAAGGACTACAGTCTGTAATTGTAGAACTACAAAGTGCACCTGTCTGCTCAATGGAGCAAAAAAGACAATGAGTGTAAATACAAGGTATGTGTACCTAATGAAGTGGCCAGTGAATGTTCAAAGTGCTAAATTCACATGGGGAAAGTAGTAAACTGATATATTCGATGATTTATATGAAATAGATGAATATCTCTCTCATGATCACTTTATTGACCAGTGACGCTATTTTTAACAGTCTTTCCCTTATTCTAGCAGACCGCTGGGGCAGACAGCAGGCGTCAATGGTAACACCGGCCTCAGGCAGCGGCTCATTCTAGACATCCTGCCTAATGTCCTCTTCAGAAGCTCTGCAATCCTCACTTCTATTCTGCTTTTGTCACCCCTCGAGATAAGTACCTGTCTCATGGAGTACCCATAGTGCCCCTGGGGCCAGGTGTGTCACCCCATCATGTTGGTGAATGGAGTAGAGTCTGATAGCGGAAGCGGAGAAAATGCAGCTAGCTGGAGTTACTGATAGCCACATAGCGATGTGGAGTTGAGGAGAGAGGGATGGAAGGGACAATGGGGATAATGTTGCAGGGCCAGGTGCAGAGGCGTAGGTGGTTAACGCAAAGAGAGACACACACACAAATACACGCAGGTCACTATCGGTCACACCTGCGCAATGGTGCACATCAAAGAGATTCAATGGACTTTCGGTTGCTGATAAGAGCCTGTCTTGAAGAAGTGTGTGTGTTTGTATGTGTGTGTGTGTGTGTGTGTGTGTGTGTGTGTGTGTGTGTGTGCGCCTCTCAAAAGTTTGGGGTCACCCAGAATTTTCCATTACATCACATACTTTTACTTCAGAAGAAAATTCTTCTATGGTAATGTGTTATATACGGTAATGTGTTATATACGGTATTGTGTTATATATGGTAATGTGTTGTATATATGGTATTGTGTTGTATATGGTATTGTGTTATATATGGTAATGTGTTGTATATATGGTATTGTGTTGTATATGGTAATGTGTTGTATATGGTAATGTGTTGTATATGGTAATGTGTTATATACGGTAATGTGTTATATACGGTAATGTGTTGTATATATGGTATTGTGTTATATACGGTAATGTGTTATATACGGTAATGTGTTATATATGGTAATGTGTTATATATGGTATTGTGTTATATATGGTAATGTGTTATATACGGTATTGTGTTGTATATGGTAATGTGTTGTATATGGTATTGTGTTGTATATGGTAATGTGTTGTATATATGGTATTGTGTTGTATATATGGTATTGTGTTATATATGGTAATGTGGTATATATGGTAATGTGTTGATAATAAGTTTAAAAACGTTTTACTACAGCTGTTTACTCTCCACCAGAAGTTTAGTACTTATTTCAGACAAGGCGTATGGGATGTAGGAAAGTCACGGATGCTGTGGTCATTCTGTTTTTGTACATCAGTCGGTATACCTGTACATACTGTAACGCTAACAGGCCGGCTGGATGACACACAAGGAGAGGTGAGGCAGCGTGGTTCAAAACAAAGTGGATTTATTAAAAAAAGCCTGACACATGAAAAAGGAACAAGCACGAGGGCTTCAAACTACACATACACAGACTTGGATTCAGTAAATACACAGACTCAGATCAAGCCAAAAGCCCAGTTTTAACAACCCTTTAAGAGGATATTAGCATCACACACACACACCTTACAAACATGCCCCTTCACCGACCCCTTATTTGCCCATAGCCCCTCCCCCCTCCCCACATCACCACCACTCTGCCACTAAAGGAAATGTGCCTGAGCCAGGCCTTTGAACTCATAACGGTTAAGATTAGCCCAAGAAACCTGATCTAAACTCCACCGGCCCAGAGCGCCCACACATACAGATGCAGCTATGTTGCTTAGGTGTGAAAGAAAGATGAGAGGTTCATTTTATTCATAGTGTTACTCACCTCCTCATACGTCCACACGCCACTGGCCAGCTCAACACAGAAGATCACCAACAGACTGCCAAAGTACTGCACAGACACACACACAACCTACTGTTCAAATGTTTGGGTACACTTGTCATAGTAGACATATACTGTGTATATAATAACATCTACCTTTACAAATTATAAACTGGTCAAAATGTTAAATATTTTATATATTCATCCATTTTACAGCTATTGGTCTCAAATTATACCTCAAGATTTCACCAACTGTGAGGTATTTTAATTCTATTATAACTTCATTCCCAGTGTTGTTATTTTAGAGCAATCTACATCTGCATTTATCATTCTGAACGTTCTCATTTTCTTCATTTTATTTAGTGTGAGAATCTTATTACTGTCTGCAACACTACCAAAAATATGCAATAATATGGTTTTATCCCATTGGTGCCCTGTCATGGGCTTAGTTGGATAGTGTGATGCCCTGCCCTGAGCCCAGTGAGGGGGTAGGGGACTAACCACAACCCTGATAAGGATTAAGCAGGTGGTATGATGGATGGATGGATGGATGGTTTTATCACTTTAAGCCTTTCACGCAGGATAGTGATTACAGTCAACAGCCCTATTTCTAAATTAATTGGTTTTCATTTTATAGATACATGACAGATACTCACTGTAGTGCACCACCTGGTGGCCAGCAATTGCAAGTGCAACAAAACACATGGTAAATGAAAATGGCTGACGGACACACCTAGCTTCATGATTTCTATAAAAATGCATCTTTGCACGTAAATTAGAATTAAACCCAAAACGTAGCATCTAAATATGTTTTCCAAATTTCTAAAGTAAATTACGATTAAACATCTACATCATGTTTTCAAGAGTTATTTCAACTACCACATTTAATTGAAATGTATCTTCATCTCTAATATATTATTATTATATAATAAAATAACCCAGATTATTTTAGTTTTGTAATTTTTGTATGTTCTTAGAAACTCATGGATAGTGTGTTTTAGCTATTAAAGTTACACATTTATTTGTAAACATCTAAACAAATCAAGAAAATGAAAAACTACAGTAAATAAATGAAAAGAGTATCAAACATATTGGAAGAAAATACACATTTTCAAATCCAATTGATTTGTTTTTCATATTTCGAGTTAAAAGCAACTTTTATGTGATTTTAACACTAATGTGAGCAATAACTCTGTAGGGAGTTAACATGATTAATGCAGTAACATGGGGCGTTAAAGAGGACAGATGGAGAAAAGGTGAAAATGACTAAAAATACAGGAAGAGGGATGAGGAAGGAAAGGCTGATGGAGAATGACAGCACAGATGAGATGAACTGTGTGTGTGTGTGTGTGTGTGTGTGTGTGTGTGTGTGTGTGTGACATAGATAACTGGTCTCTGAATAGTCTCCTAGCTCATCTGTTTGTCAGTGATTGTTATCATGAGTGATGGGTCACTGTAGTGAAGACAGACTGTGGCTTTCAGAAAGGAGAGAAAAGAACCCCCCCGCCAACACACACACCCCCAACACACACACTTGTGCTGGGTACTACTATATTTGTGGGGACTTACCAATGACTCATAATACTCTAGTTCAGTAATCTTACATCTACTCCTAACCTCAGTATCCTGGACTCGTCGGCTGGTCCAGCATCTATTGCTTCCATTCACTTTCTTTTTTTCTAAAATACACATAAAATGAGTCATATTAAAGTTGAAACCCTCTTCTTTCTGCTCATGTTGTTGATTCCTGCCTATTTGAGATGGTAATTGAAGATTTTGCTTTAAATAAACAGCGTGTCATGTGTTTTAATAAGCATTAAAACAGTGAAAGATTGATTTTAGCTGGAATAGTTTAGCGATGTTTCAAAAGATAGAACTGAGTTTTTGTCCTGCTGAAGGGCGGCCTCTTGGGACACAAACCTGAACTGCAAGATGAATCTACATAAAGTCCCTTCAGTGCTGTGCAGCAGAAAAAAATGATTTCAGCCCCAAGTGGCTCAGCAGACAATGGCGATGACACTATGATCTGAGGATCGCAGGTTCAAAGAGCCATCGACAACCAGAGCTCGAGAGAGCAAAATTGGCCATGCTCTCTCTGGATGGGTATGTGCACTCTCTCCCCAGCACTACTACAGTGCAATGTCAGAGCTGGGTATCCTGCGCTCTCCTCAGTAGAGGCGGAGCCTGACTTCACATGCATTAGATGAGGCCTGTGCTAGTCTTCACCCTCCTAGAGACAGGGGCATTACAGGTGATTGGCCCTTTATTTTATGTAACTACTCTTATAAAGACCCTAAAATTTAGGTATACAAACTCAAACAGAATACACACACACATATACACAATGGTCTGTTAAGAGCTTAAAGCAAACCCTAAAAATAAAGAGATTAAAGCCAAAATTTGATGCCCTCACTTTTTTACTTACACTCCTATCATTATGAGGACATTTGGTCCTCATAAAGAGGTACATACTCTGTGACAACACCAGACACACACACACACACACACACACACACACACACACACACACACACACACATCCAAATTAACACTTTCCATCTCACTCATATAGTCTTTCCCACTAAAGTCTTTTCCTAATATATATATATATATACACACACACACACACACACACACACACACTGTTGCAGGGACACATTGCGAGGGCTTATTAAGATGAATGTTGGTGTCAGGATCAGTGTCTGGTAGTGAGTTAGCGCTGCAGACCTGGCTGACAGGTTGTTTATTTGGAAACGCTAAATATTTGTGTTAAACAGATGGCCGTCCCTGAGCTACAATCTATTTGCCATTCACCAGACACGTACACACACTTATATACATGAGCAGAGCCCAACCATGCATACATTCACACATCCAACGAACGCTGGCCATGAAAATCTGCTAGGCTTAGATTCTACACCTCCTCCCTCGAAATATCTCACTCTAAATCAGGCAAAGGTGAACTTTTACCCTGTAGAGCATCTCTCTCCTTCTGGCTCTCCGTGGAGGAACGCTTATCTGCTCATGTGATAATTCTAGCCCACATTAACATATTAAACATATTAAAAAGATAATTTGCATGTAATATTATTGAGTAAACACGAATGTAATTATCTTAGTAAGTGTGAGATCTCGGTTCTGGGGGCATCTTGCACACCATGGATTTGTGGTTAAGTAACTAGCCTTGTGACCAAAAGGTTGCTGGTTCAAAGCCCTGAACTGACAAGACATGACTGAAGTGCCCTTGAGCAAGGCATCTAAGCCCCAACTACTCCCCTGGCACTGTGTATAAGGCAGCCTAACCCTTCTAGTGCCCCCAGTCTTGTGAGTGGAAGGTTGCTGGGTCAATCCCATGAACAGCTGGGCACACAGGGTGTACAAGCACATTGGTCAATGTGTCACTTTCACATTCACACATCTGTAGGCCATTTTAACCCAGTGGGCTTTAGGAGGAGCAGAGGTCCCAGCAAACAGGCTTTCAGTCAGCCAAAAGTGGACTCCAAACTGCCCACATCTCACTCATGCCAGCATGGCACACACTAACACACCACCACCGCATGAGTGCTGAGAATGATCCACCACCCAAAGCATACCTGCTCCGTGGGGGGTCCTACCATTGTGAACAGGGTGAAAGGAGGCCTGCAGTGTATACAGAGAAGCAGATGGACTACAGTCTGTAATTGTAGAGCTACAACGTGGGCAGTGGAGCTGATAACATGGACAATGAGTGTAGATACATATGTGTATCTCTCTCTCTCACCAAGTATATCTCTCTACTTCTCTCTCTTTGTATATAATATCTCTCTATCTCTTTCTCTGTACTTCTAGTTGGTTCAGGGTAACTGGAGCAGCTTCTGTTCTCCAGGTCGTCCCGCTCTGAGACTGGATAGCTTTACCTTTTGTGAGACTGTGAGATAATACCGCAGCCTTGCAGTAACTCAAACCCAGACCCACAGGGAGGAGTGAGAGAGACTCAGAAGAGCTGAATAGAGAGACCCAGAAAGGAAAGGAAGAGGAGGGGTGGAAATAAGGTGTCCCAGAAAACAGGCCCCTGGTCTGGGTCAGCAGACAGAAACCTCCAGCCTCCCCTTAAAAACACCTGGGAGATGAGGCCTACACTCCGCCCACACTCCAGGGTGGACAGGACTATGGCTGGCCAAAGCAAGCTGATGTAGCCTTCAAGCGAGGATGCCTACTGTGCCCATTAGTATGTGCAGAATGGCGTTTTAGACATACACTACATGAACACCTGCTCTTTCATTGTTTCTTCTAAAATTAAGGGTAATAAAAAAGAGTTCTAACTGCCCAAGGAAGACTTTCTACTAGATATTTGCTGTGAGGACTTGATTGCATTCAGGATGAGGGCAGGATGTTGGATGATCACCACCCCACCTCATCCACAACTCCCCAAATCATCCCAAACGTTGGATGGACCAACTTATATACTCCTCTAGCCTACACCTGGCATGAGACATGGTGCCAACAGGTTCATGTTTAGTCCTTTTCTATTGGCAGTACTTCTCTACAGGGACAAGCTGTGTGTGCATCTGTACATCTGTGCCAACTTAAAATAGCTAAATGCATTCATTAGGACTTGTACATGCAGTACATTTGGACTTATGACAAATATTCTGTTAATGATAAAATTCAAAAGTTTGCCAAGCATGAGTATGTTGTGTATGTCTTTATGTAGAGCTATGATGACCTTGAAAGGGTTAAAATTGTGTTAGCATAGCTAGAAAACATATTAGACCAGCCACAAATGAGACATTTTAGGCTATTGTGACCCCAAAAAAATTCTAAAAACAATTACAATGCAGGAATAGCAATGCAGGCTGAGAAAATTACACACATGCATGGAAATATCATGCAGCAATGTCAACTATAGCATGTAATTAAAAAAATCATTATTATAACAATGAGGATGAGATTGACCACTAGTGAATGGATCTGTCACTTGCTTCATTGATTTCCTCTCTCTCTCTCTCTCTCTCTCTCTCTCTCTCTCTTTCTCTCTCTCTCTCTCTCTCTCAACATCCCATAACCCACCTGCAGTACCATAACTCAACACATCAACAAGCCTCAAAATGCTAATCACATCTGCCAAGATGCACACAAACACACAACATGTCTCTCACAATAGATTTGTGGGCGAGCCCTGGTTTGGCATTCCCTGTCTGTCCATCACTGTGATTGATGTGGAGCCCCGTGGCTGTAGTACCCACCCCTCTCTGTGTGTTTATTGCTGTTGGGGGGCCGTAACTCTTCTTCTTCTTCACAAGTGGAATGTTTTACAGCACTTCTAATCAGCAGGAGTGACCCGCTACGAGCTAACAAAGAGGTCTCTACGAGAGCATCACACACTCTACACGCCCTATTGCCATACATCAACCGCAACAGAGCGGGAAGAGTCAGCCTTGGGCCAAAAATTTACAGTTTGGATTGTTCAAAAAACGCAGCAGCCTGTACCTAGTGCTGGAAGTTAGGAGAAGGATCCTAGGGACAAATTATTGTTTTGTACTCTGGTAGATTACATATATAACAGTAGGATGCCTGTTTTCCTATGACATTCTATTGTTTTGGTGCCCAAGTTGATGAAATGTAACTCTGGAAAAAATCGGTACTATGTTGGCAGTAGAATGTGGTTAGAAATGGCAGTGTTGTCAGTAGGCAAACTTTATACCAAACATAAATGTTATTGAATAATAATAGATGCAAATATAATGTAAAAAGTGACCAATAAGCTCAAGAAAGCAAGATGTGCCAGACTGTCATTGGTTCTTATCCTTCTTGACCTTTCTGCAGCCTTTGACACGGTCATGAGATCATCCCTCTCTAACCTCAGGATCAGTGACTCTGCGTGGAAGTGATTCAGATCATATTTAGAGGGGCGGTCCTACCAGGTAACAGGGAGAGGGTCCACATCTGCTCCATGCAGATTCTCCACAGGTGTCCCACAAGGCTCAGTAGTAGGTCCTGTTTTTTTCTCACTATACATTCATTCTCTTGGTGAAATAATGCACTTGTCCAGTCTCTCGTCATCTTAAGACTTGACTACTGCAACTCGCTCCTGGCTGGTCTTCCCATGTGAGCCATCAGGCACCTGCAGTTAATCCAGAATGCAGCTGCTCAGCTGATCAGCCCAAGTCCTCTCATATCGCTCCACTGCTGCATTCACTTCACTGGCCTCCTGTAGCTGCTCGCATCAGATTCAAAACCCTGATGCTCACTTACAAAACAAAAATGGACCAGCCCCTCCCTACCTAATGACCCTTCAAGCTTCTACTATGGCTTGGCTTGACCTGCCATCCTTCAAGACTCGTGAAAGACTGGCATCAATACTCTTATCTGTCGTAGCACCCAAGTGATGGAACAAACTCTCACTGACTGTTCAAACAGCAGAGTCCCTCACAGTCTTCAAACACAGACTGAAGAGCATCTCTTTGTGGAGCACTTAAGCGAGCACTAGTTTAAAACTCTTATTGTAATGTATTGTAATCCTCTTATATTGTGTATAATTGTGTATT
The DNA here is from genome assembly GCA_036984385.1 of Crenuchus spilurus. NCBI lineage: Eukaryota > Metazoa > Chordata > Actinopteri > Characiformes > Crenuchidae > Crenuchus > Crenuchus spilurus. The sequence goes on along the minus strand of BRDA01009500.1, from coordinate 69,769 downwards.
TTTCCTTCTTTCAAGGTATTAGTGATGGTTTAGTTCTAACAGTGTCTGAACTGAAGAGTAGTTTGGACTCTAACCTGTCTGTACTAGCTGAGTTAATTCTCTTAACGGAAACAAAGCAAAGATAAGAATGTCCAATTCTGGATCAAATATGGCCAAGTTAAGACACTCTCAGGCCAGTTATGGCAAGTGTATTTTGGACCAAAAGTGGTCCAGCTGTAGCCTTCATGTTTAAGGTATGTCTTGTCATTTGAACCTACCATGTGAAATGTTTGAACTCCATTTCTATTTTGGGCTAAAACTGGCTCAACTCTTGCCAGGCATCCCAACCAGTTATGGTTTTGTTAAAATAAGGCTGTGTTCCAGCACCCGGATTTGGATGATGACATAACAGCCATTCTGTGGTGGCATGTGAGCCGATGAAAGTAATAACTGTGGGCCAGAACCAGGCCATCACTCATTTGCTGTCATGAACTTTTGGCAATGTTGTAGTAACACTGGAAGAAAGTAGACACTGTTCTCAATGTTGTGACAATGTTCTGTGTTTGCTGGGATGTAAGCAGGCTTCTGTTCCACAACACATGAATTCTCAGATTATCCAGGTAACTTAAGCCCAAAGTTAAATATGTCTGGCAATTTTTCAAATCCTGCTTTGTGAAATACCAATAGTGTCCTCTTCCACTATGTCCTAACGCCAAGCATCTCCATCATGTTGCACCACCTTCAGGCTGCCTTTGCAGTACATGTTGCAGATTGGAATGTGAACTCTGGACCTATCTAGTGGTGGTACCTAATGGCTTACCGTACCTTACAGCTACAGGAGACAGCTTGTTGATTACAACGGCTGCGATTTGATTTTGTGATTGAATATGGTGTTAGGCTTTCAAATTGCATAGAAATAGTGATGTATTAACCTCCCCCCATGTGCTTAAGGTGGTAGTAACTTCAGACTCCTGCAGAAGGTGCTGCACAAGGATGATCAGGCTATAAATACCTGTGGGGTATGTGCTCAAAATCATAGATGTGTGGTAATTTATACAATTTAAGCAATTTATGAAATCGTAAAACTTGTCGGCAGTTCCTGTAAACTAGGATTCTTAGCACTGCTCTAGACCCATATGACTGTATGCTTCAATATCCCTGAAAATTCAGCTGCTTCCTTCACACTGTGGCCTTTGGTGCCCAAATGCGATCACTCCTATTTGCCAATCATTAACATCTGTTTCCTGACCCATTTTCCACACACTGAACAAGACATTCATTGCCCTGTACCACCTTTTCTTAATATGAATCTGGTCACACACCCCGCTGGTATTTATAGCCAGATCATCTTCATGCAGCGCCATCTGCAGGAGCCTGACATTACTACCACCTTAAACATGCAAGGTGATATTATTTAAACTCTTTAAAATTGGTATGATATCAGTTTTCATATCAGTCGAGTCCTATCAATGCAAAAATCATTAAATTTATGACTACCACCATTTGTCCAGTATACTGTATGACTGTGTAACATCACTGAATGAGCATCAGTACCTATACTTAGTGCAATATGATTCCTACATTAGAATACATTAGAATTGAATATTCAGGGATTAAGTTACGAGGTTTAGCTAACACCATACTGTTTGATATACATATACAAGTGCTTTTCCTTCTGTCGATGTTTTATGATTATGTAGACAAACATAAACAGAAGCCCTTGGGGGGACATACCCAGGACAGGAGGAGCAGATTGCATTTCAGTGTGCCGCAGTAGCCCACCATGGCCACGATGATTAGAAAACAGCACACTGCGATGACAACGGGATGGACAACGGGGGAGTATGTGAGGATCGCTGCTTCTTCCAGCCTGAGAAAGAGAGAGAGAGAGAGAGAGAGAGAGAGAGAGAGAGAGAGAGAGAGAGAGAGAGAGAGAGAGAGAGAGAGAGAGGAACAGGGGAGTCATTCCTTGGCAGTCTTTTTGTTTATTTATCAATCCATCCTGCTTGCCCCCTCACCTCCCCCACTTCCCTCACTTCTTCTCCATCCTCCCCTCTCCCTAAACAGCATTTTTATTAATCCACCAGTTACAAGTAAATAGTGATTGCACTCAATAGGAATGCAAGGACCCCTGACACTTTCTCACTCTTTCACTGCCTCTCTCTCACTGCCTCTCATTCTCTCTCTTTCTCAGTCTCACTCATTATGTCTCTCTCTTTGTCCCCATGTCCCTCTTGCTCCCTCTGTCTCTCTCTTTGACTCTCTGTGTGCCATTATGCCTTTCTGTCCCAGTGGCCACCATCTCTCTCTCTCTCTCTCTGTCTCTCTCTCTGTCTCTCTCTCTCTCTCTCTCTCTCTCTCAATGTCACTCTCTCATTTTCTCTCTCTCTCTCTCTCTCCTCTCTCTCTCTATCTCTCTCTCTTTCTGTCTCTCACTTTATCTCTCTCAACCTCTCTCTGTCTAAATCTCACTCTATGTTACTCTATCTCATTCTCTCTCTCTCTCTCTCTCTCTCTTTCTCTCTGTCTGACGCAGTGTCCCACTCCATCTCTCTGTTTTTTACCTCTCTCTCTTTTTCTGGCTCTCGCTTTATCTCTTTCTCAACCTCTCTCTGTCTCAATCTCACTCTCTCATTTTCTCTCTCTCTCTCTCTCTCTCTCTCCTCTCTCTCTCTTTCTGTCTCTCACTTTATCTCTCTCAACCTCTCTCTGTCTAAATCTCACTCTATCTTACTCTATCTCATTCTCTCTCTCTCTATCTTTCTCTCCCTCTTTCAGTCTCTCTCTTTGTCTCTCTCTCTGTCTCTCTCTCTGCCACAGTGTCGCACTCTCTCCATCTCTGTTATTTTTATCTCTCTCTCTGTCTCTCACTTTATCTCTCTCAACCTCTCTCTGTCTCAATCTCTCTCTCTCCTCTCTCTCTCTTTCTCTCTCTCTCTTTATCTCTCTCAACCTCTCTCTGTCTCAATCTCTCTCTCTCCTCTCTCTCTCTTTCTCTCTCTCTCTTTCTGTCTCTCACTTTATCTCTCTCAACCTCTCTCTGTCTAAATCTCACTCTATCTTACTCTATCTCATTCTCTCTCTCTCTCTCTCTCTCTCTTTCTCTCTCTTTCTTTCTCTCTGTCTGACGCAGTGTCCCACTCCATCTCTCTGTTTTTTACCTCTCTTTCTTTTTCTGGCTCTCGCTTTATCTCTCTCTCAGCCTCTCTCTGTCTCAATGTCACTCTCTCATTTTCTCTCTCTCATTCTCTCTCTCTCTCTCTCTTTCTCTCTCTCTCTTTCTGTCTCACACTTTATCTCTCTCAACCTCTCTCTGTCTAAATCTCACTCTATCTTACTCTATCTCATTCTCTCTCTCTCTCTCTCTATCTTTCTCTCCCTCTTTCAGTCTCTCTCTTTGTCTCTCTCTGTCTCTCTCTCTCTGCCACAGTGTCCCACTCTCTCCATCTCTGTTATTTTTATCTCTCTCTCTGTCTCTCACTTTATCTCTCTCAACCTCTCTGTGTCTCAATCTCTCTCTCTCTATCTCTCTCTCTCTATCTATCTATCTTTCTCTCCCTCTTTCAGTTTCTCGCTTTTTTCTCCTTCTCTCAACCTCTCTCTGTCTCAATCTCTCTCTCTCTCAATCTCATTCTCTCTCTCTCTCTCTATCTATCTATCTTTCTCTCCCTCTTTCAGTTTCTCGCTTTATCTCCTTCTCTCAACCTCTCTCTGTCTCAATCTCACTCTCTCTCTCTCAATTTCTTTCTCTCTCTCTCTCTCTCTCTCTCTGTGTATGAGTGTTTGCCCCACTGTCCCCCGGTAACAAGACCAGATCCCTAACCACCAGGCTACGGCTGCCCCTACTCTATTTCTGCCCCTTTTGTGACATTTTGTCTCTCTTTGTCCCCCTGTCTCTCTCTCTTTCTGTCTGTCTCTCTCAGCTTACTCTGTCTCTTCTAGCTTTCTCTCCCTCTGTGTTATGTCTGTCTGTCTGTCTCCCTGTTCCTCTCTCTCCTTCCCCCATCCTCTCTGTCTATCTGTCTCTTTCTCACGTCTCAATGATGCATTGCCATATTCACATGGGAAGGTGTGGGAAAGTCATGTTTGTATATCACAGCTAATCATGGGTCAGTGTACTGACCGTTTGCTGAAGGATAAGTGTGAACCACCAGTGACCCCCCCCCCCACACACACAGCCTTCACCCTTCCAAAAAACCTCCTCATTTTTCTCCTTCTTCTTTCTTGCACTGTGGGATGTCTTCCCTCTCCAGAGAGAAGTTCCTAATGGCCCTTGAAAAAACATACATACACACACACACACACATATGGACCGGATACACATGCTGGTATGAAACTGAAATCCTGCACTCAGCTGTTATATCATTATGTGGCATTCATTCAGTGCAGATGAGATTTTTATTGCTGGAGAATGGAACTGAGTCAGCGGAGACAGGAAGACTCCGCTTTGGATGCTCATTTCTCTGTATGCAGTCACGTCTTCATGGATTCTGCTCTCAGTTTATTCTCAGCCACCGACCCAGCGATGCTCAGTGAGACTCTGCATTGATTAAATAGCACCTCACAGCACTACAACACACTTCCTACTGAAGCACCAAACACACACTGCTCAATTAGAGACAATAATTATTATAACCTCACCTGAGGTGCCAGTTCAGGGTCTCTCCACTCTCCCTTCATGTACATACAGGGGTTAGACAATGAAAGTGAAACAACGTGGTTGTTAAACAGGAGAAAACTTGAGACCACACAGTGGTATTACAACACACGTAACATTATATGATATATTGACACGAGAATGGACGATTGACTTGGAAGTGTGAGACGAGAATGACCACGTTACACTGTAATTACTTCTAACCGGTGGTCTGACCAGGTTAAATCGGTACTTTGGAGGGAGTGATTGTACTGTCACAAAGTGAAAGTAACAGATTGGGGACATACATGTACTTCCCTCTCACCTCTCTGGGA